>JAWNZC010000164.1:197500-200000 GCA_035771165.1 Paragorgia papillata
AGAGACACACAGAGACACACAGAGACACACAGAGACACACAGAGACACACAGAGACACACAGAGACACACAGAGACACACAGAGACACACAGAGACACACAGAGACACACAGAGACACACAGAGACACACAGAGACACACAGAGACACACAGAGACACACAGAGACACACAGAGACACACAGAGACACACAGAGACACACAGAGACACACAGAGACACACAGAGACACACAGAGACACACAGAGACACACAGAGACACACAGAGACACACAGAGACACACAGAGACACACAGAGACACACAGAGACACACAGAGACACACAGAGACACACAGAGACACACAGAGACACACAGAGACACACAGAGACACACAGAGACACACAGAGACACACAGAGACACACAGAGACACACAGAGACACACAGAGACACACAGAGACACACAGAGACACACAGAGACACACAGAGACACACAGAGACACACAGAGACACACAGAGACACACAGAGACACACAGAGACACACAGAGACACACAGAGACACACAGAGACACACAGAGACACACAGAGACACACAGAGACACACAGAGACACACAGAGACACACAGAGACACACAGAGACACACAGAGACACACAGAGACACACAGAGACACACAGAGACACACAGAGACACACAGAGACACACAGAGACACACAGAGACACACAGAGACACACAGAGACACACAGAGACACACAGAGACACACAGAGACACACAGAGACACACAGAGACACACAGAGACACACAGAGACACACAGAGACACACAGAGACACACAGAGACACACAGAGACACACAGAGACACACAGAGACACACAGAGACACACAGAGACACACAGAGACACACAGAGACACACAGAGACACACAGAGACACACAGAGACACACAGAGACACACAGAGACACACAGAGACACACAGAGACACACAGAGACACACAGAGACACACAGAGACACACAGAGACACACAGAGACACACAGAGACACACAGAGACACACAGAGACACACAGAGACACACAGAGACACACAGAGACACACAGAGACACACAGAGACACACAGAGACACACAGAGACACACAGAGACACACAGAGACACACAGAGACACACAGAGACACACAGAGACACACAGAGACACACAGAGACACACAGAGACACACAGAGACACACAGAGACACACAGAGACACACAGAGACACACAGAGACACACAGAGACACACAGAGACACACAGAGACACACAGAGACACACAGAGACACACAGAGACACACAGAGACACACAGAGACACACAGAGACACACAGAGACACACAGAGACACACAGAGACACACAGAGACACACAGAGACACACAGAGACACACAGAGACACACAGAGACACACAGAGACACACAGAGACACACAGAGACACACAGAGACACACAGAGACACACAGAGACACACAGAGACACACAGAGACACACAGAGACACACAGAGACACACAGAGACACACAGAGACACACAGAGACACACAGAGACACACAGAGACACACAGAGACACACAGAGACACACAGAGACACACAGAGACACACAGAGACACACAGAGACACACAGAGACACACAGAGACACACAGAGACACACAGAGACACACAGAGACACACAGAGACACACAGAGACACACAGAGACACACAGAGACACACAGAGACACACAGAGACACACAGAGACACACAGAGACACACAGAGACACACAGAGACACACAGAGACACACAGAGACACACAGAGACACACAGAGACACACAGAGACACACACAGAGACACACAGAGACACACAGAGACACACAGAGACACACAGAGACACACAGAGACACACAGAGACACACAGAGACACACAGAGACACACAGAGACACACAGAGACACACAGAGACACACAGAGACACACAGAGACACACAGAGACACACAGAGACACACAGAGACACACAGAGACACACAGAGACACACAGAGACACACAGAGACACACAGAGACACACAGAGACACACAGAGACACACAGAGACACACAGAGACACACAGAGACACACAGAGACACACAGAGACACACAGAGACACACAGAGACACACAGAGACACACAGAGACACACAGAGACACACAGAGACACACAGAGACACACAGAGACACACAGAGACACACAGAGACACACAGAGACACACAGAGACACACAGAGACACACAGAGACACACAGAGACACACAGAGACACACAGAGACACACAGAGACACACAGAGACACACAGAGACACACAGAGACACACAGAGACACACAGAGACACACAGAGACACACAGAGACACACAGAGACACACAGAGACACACAGAGACACACAGAGACACACAGAGACACACAGAGACACACAGAGACACACAGAGACACACAGAGACACACAGAGACACACAGAGACACACAGAGACACACAGAGACACACAGAGACAC
>JAWNZC010000165.1:0-305470 GCA_035771165.1 Paragorgia papillata
ATACACAATGACAATACAACTACACAATACAATACCACAATACAATACACAATACAATACAATACACAATACAAGTACACAATCCAATACACAATACAATACACAATTCAATACAATACACCAATACAATACACAATACACAATACAATACACAATACAATACACAATACAATACACAATACAATACACAATACAATAAACAATACAATACACAATACAATACACAAATACAATACACAATACAATACACAATACAATACACAATACAATACACAATACACAAGACAATACACAATACAATTACACAATACAATACCCAATACAATACACAATACAATATACAATACACAATACAATACACAATACAATACACAATACAATACACAATACAATAACACAATACAATACACAATACAATACACAATACAATACACCAATACAATACACATACAATACACAATACAATACACAATACAATACACAATACAACACAATACAATACACAATACAATACACAATACAATACACAATACAATACACAATACATTACACAATACAATACACAATACAATACACAATACATTACACAATACCCACAATAAAATACACAATACAATACACATACAATTACACAATACAATACACAATACATACACACAATACAATACACAATACAATACACAATACAATACACAATACAATACAATACACAATACAATACACAATACAATACACAATACAATACACAATACAATACACAAAACAATACAATACACAATACAATACACGAATACAATACACAATACATCACAATACAATACACAATACAATACACAATACAATACACCCAATACAATACACAATACAATCAATACACAATACAATACACAATACAATACACAATACACAATACAATACACAATACAATACAATACACAATACAATGACAATACAATACACAATACAATACACAAACAATACAATACACAATACAATACACAATACAATACACAATACAATACACAATACAATACACACAATACAATACACAATACAATACACAATACAATACAACAATACACAATACAATACACAATACAATACACCAATACAAGACACAATACAATACACAATACAATACACAATACAATACAATACACTATACAATACACAATACAATACACAATACAATACACAATACAATACAATACAATACACAATACAATACACAATACAATACACAATACAATACCACAATACAATACACAATACAATACAATACACAATACAATACACAATACAATACACAATACAATACACAATACAATACACAATACAATACACACAATACAATACACAATACAATACACTAATACAATACACAAGAATACACAATACAATACACAATACAATACACAATACAATACACAATACAATACACAAATACAATTACACAATACAATACACAATACACTACAATACAATACACAATACAATACACAATACCAATACACAATACAATACACAATACACAATACAATACACAATACAATACACAATACAATACACAATACTACAATACACAATACAATACACAATACACAATACAATGACACAATACAATACACAATACAATACACATTACAATACACAATACACAATACAATACACAATACTATACACAATACAATACACAATACAATACACAATACAATACACAATACAATACACAATACAATACACAATACAATACACAATACAAATACACAATACAATACACAATACAATACACAATACAATACAATACACAATACAATACACAATACAATACACAATACAATCCACAATACAATACACAATACAATACACAATACAATACAATACACAATACAATACACAATACAATACACAATACAATACACAATACAATACACAATACACCACAATACATTACACAATACATTACACAATACAATACACAATACAATACAATACAATACACAATACAATACACAATACAATACACAATACAATACACACTACAATACACAATACAATACACAATACAATACACAATACAATACACAATACAATACAATACACAATACAATACACAATACAAGACACAATACACAATACAATACACAATACAATACAATACACAATACAATACACAATACAATACACAATACAATACACAATACAATACACAATACTACAATACAATACACAATACAATACACAATACAATACACAATACACAATAACAATACAATACAATACACAATACAATACACAATACAATCACAATACAATACAATACACAATACAATACACAATACAATTACACAATACAATACACAATACAATACACAATACAATACACAATACAATACACAATACACAATACACAATACAATACACAATACAATACACAATACAATACACAAATACAATACACAATACAATACAATACACAACTATACACAATACAATACACAATACAATACACAATCAATACACAATACAATACACAATACAATACACAATACATACACAATACAATACACAATACAATACACAATACCAATACACAATACAATACACAATACAATACACAATACACAATACAATACACAATACAATACAATACAAGACACAATACAATACACAATACAATACACAATACAATACACAATACAATACACAATACAAGACACCAATACAATACACAATACAATACACAATACAATACACAATACAATACACAATACACAATACAATACACAAATACAAGACACAATACAATACACACAATACCTATACACAATACAATACACAATACATACTCAATACAATACACAATACAATACACAATACAATACACAATACAATACAATACACAATACAATACACAATACAATACACAATACACAATACAATACACAATACAATACAATACACAAATACAATACACAATACAATACACAATACTCAATACAATATACAATACAATACACAATACAATACAATACACAATACAATACACAATACAATACACAATACAATACACAATACAATACAACAATACAATACACTAATACAATACACAAGACAATACAATACACAATACAATACACAATACAATACAATTACACAATACAATACACAATACAATACACAATACAATACACAATACAATACACAATACAATCACAATACAATACACAATACAATACACAATACAATACACAATACAATACACAATACAATACACAATACAATACACAATACAATAATACAATACACAATACAATACACCATACAGTACACAATACAATACAATATACAATACAATACACAATACAATACACAATACAATACACAATACAATACACAATACAATACACAATACCAATACACAATACAATACAATACACAATACAATACACAATACAATACACAATACAATACCACAATACAATACACAATACAATACACAATACAATACACAATACAATACACAATACAATACACAATACAATACACAATACAATACACAATACAATTACACAATACAATACACAATACAATACACAATACAATACACAATACAATACACAATACAATACACAATACAATACACAATACAATACACAATACAATACACCAATACAATACACAATACACAATACAATACACAATACAATACAATACACAATACAATACACAATACAATACACAATACAATACACAATACACAATACACAATACACAATACAATACACAATACAATACACAATACAATACACAATACAATACATAATACACAATACAATACACAATACAATACACAATACAATACACAATACAATTACACAATACAATACACAATAACAATACACAATACAAGACACAATACAATACACAATACAATACACAATACAATACACAATACAATACACAATACAATTACACAATACAATACACAATACAATACACAATACAATACACAATACAATACACAAACAATACACAATACAATACACAATACAATACCACAATACAATACACAATACAATACACAATACAATACACAATACATTACACGACAATACAATACACAATACAATACACAATACAATCACACAATACATTACAAGTACACAATACAATACACAATACAATCCACAATACAATACACAATACAATACAATACACAATACCAATACACAATACAATACACAATACACAATACAATACACAATACATACACAATACAATACACAATACAATACACACAATACAATACACAATTCAATACACAATACAATACACAATACAATACACAATACAATACACAATACAATACACAATACAATACACAATACAATACAATACAATACACAATACAATACACAATACAATACACAATGACACAATACAATACACAATACAATACACAAATCAATACACAATACAATACACAATACGAATACACAATACAATACACAATACAATACAATACACAATACAATACACAATACAATACACAATACAATACACAATACAATACACAATACAACACACAATACAATACACAATACAATACACAATACAATACCCAATACAAGTACAATACCAATACAATACACAATACAATACACAATACAATTACACCACAATACACAATACACAATACAATACACAATACAATACACAATACAATACACAATACAATACACAATACAATACAATACACAATACAATACACAATACAATACACAATACAATACACAATACACAATACAATACACAATACACACAAGACAATACACAATACAATACACAATACAATCCACAATACAATACACAATACAAGCAATACACAATACAATACACAATACATTACACACAATACAATACACAATACAATACACAATACAATACACAATACAATACACAATACAATACACAATACAATACACAATACAATACACAATACAATACACAATACAATACACAATACAATACACAATACAAGACACAATACAATACAATACAATACAATACAATACACAATACAATACACAATACAATACACAATACAATACCACAATACAATACACAATACAAGACACAATACACAATACAATACACAATACCATTACACAATACAATACACAATACAATACACAATACAATACAATACACAATACAATACACAATACAATACACAATACAATACACAATACAATACACAATACAATACACAATACAATACACAATACAAGACACAATACAATACACAATACAATACACAATACAATACACAATACAATACACAACACAATACAATACACAATACAATACACAATACAATACACAATACAATACACAATACAATACACAATACAAATACAATACACAATACAATACCAATACACAATACAATACCACAATACATTACACAATACAATACACAATACATTACAATACACAATACAATACACAATACAATACACAATACAATACACAATACAATACACAAACAATACACAATACAATACACACAATACAATACACAATACAATACACAATACAATACACAATACAATACAATACAATACCACAATACAATACACCAATACAATACACAATACAATACACAATACAATACACAATACAATACACAATACATACAATACACAATACAATACACAATACAATACACAATACAATACACAATACAATACACAATACAATACCACAAATACAATACACAATACAATACACAATACAATACACAATACAATACACAATACAATACACAATACAATACAATACACAATACAAGTACACAATACAATACAATACACAATACAATACACAATACAATACACAATACACAATACAATACACAATACAATACACAATACAATACACAATACAATACACAATACAATACAAAATACAATACACAATACAATACACAATACAATACACAATACAATACCCAATACAATACACAATACAATACATACACAATACAATACAATACACAATACAATACACAATACAATACACAATACAATACAATACACAATACAATACAATACACTATACAATACACAATACTAATACACAATACAAATACACAATACAATACACAATACCATACACAATACAATTACAAGACAATACACAATACAAGACACAATACAATACACAATACAATACACAATACAATACACAATACAATACACAATACAATACACAATACAATATACACAATACAATACACAATACAATACACAATACAATACACAATACAATACACAATACAATACACAAGACAATTACACAATACAATACACAATACAATACACAATACAATACACAATACAATACACAATACAATACACAATACAATACACAATACAATACACTACTCAATACACACAATACAATACACAATACAATACAATACACAATACAATACACAATACAATACACAATACAATACACAATACACAATACAATACACAATACAATACACAATACAATACCCAATACAATACACAATACAATACAATACACAATACCAATACACAATACAATACACAATACAATACACAATACAATACACAATACAATACACAATACCAATACACAATACAATACACAATACAATACACAATACAATACACAATACAATACAATACAATACAATACACAATACAATACACAATACAATACACAATACAATACACAATACAATACACAATACAATACAATACAATATACAATACACAATACAATTACACAATACAATACACAATACAATACACAATACAATACACAATACAATACACAATACAATACACAATACAATACACAATACAATACCACAATACAATACACAATACAATACACAATACACAATACAATACACAATACAATACACAATACAATACACAATACAATACAATACACAATACAATACACAATACAAGTACACAATACACAATACAATACACAATACAATACACAATACAATACACAATACAATACACAATACAAGACACAATACAATACACAATACAATACACAATACAATGACACAATACAATACACAATACAATACACCTATACAATACACAATACAATACACAATACAACACAATACACAATACAATACACAATACACAATACAATAACACAAACAATACACAATACAATACACAATACAATACACAATACAATACACAATACAATACACAATACAATACACAATACAAATACACAATACAAGTACACAATACATTACACAATTACAATACAATACACAATACAATACACAATACAATACACAATACAAATACAATACACAATACAATACACAATACACCAATACAATACACAATACAATACACAATACAATACACAATACAATACACAAATACAATACACAATACAATACACAATACAATACACAATACCAATACACAATACAATACACAATACAATACACAATACAATACACAATACAATACACAATACAATACTCAATACAATACACAATACAATACACAATACAATACACAATACAATACACAATACAATACAATACACAATACAATACACAATACAATACACAATACACAATACATTACACAATACAATACACAATACAATACACAATACAATACACAATGACAATACACAATACAATACACAACACAATACAATACACAATACAATACACAATACACAATACCATACACAAGACAATACACAATACAATACACAAATACAATACACAATACAATACAATACAATACACAATACAATACACAATACAATACACAATACAATACACAATACAATACAATACACAATACAATACACAAGACAATACACAATACAATACAATACACAATACATACACAATACAATACACAATACAATACACAATACAATACACAATACAATACACAATACAATACACATACACAATACAATAAACAATACAATACAGCAATACAATACACAATACAATACACAATACAATACACAATACAATACAATACACAATACAATACACAATACATTACCACAATACAATACACAATACAATACACAATACAATACACAATACAATACACAAATACAATACACAATACACAATACAATACACAATACAATACACAATACAATACACAATACAATACACAATACAATACACAATACAATACACAATACAATACACAAGAATACAATACAACAATACAATACACAATACAATACACAATACACAATACAATACACAATGACAATACACAATACAATGACACAATACAATACACAATACAATACACAATACAATACACAATACACAATACAATTACACAAAATACAATACACAATACAATACACAATACAATACACAATACAATACACAATACAATACACAATACAATACACACAATACAATACCAATACAATACACAATACAATGACACAATACATTACACAATACAATACACAATACAATACACAATACCATTACACAATACAATACACAATACAAATACACAATACAATACACAATACAATACACAATACAAGTACACAATACAATACACACACACAATGACAATACACAATACAATACACAATACAATACACAATACAATACACAATATAAGTACACAATACAATACACACAATACATATACAATACAATACACAATACAATACACAATACAATACAATACACAATACTATACACAATGACAATCCACAATACAATACACAATACAGGACACAATACAAGACACAATACAATACACAATACATACAATACACAATACAATACACAAATACAATACACAATACAATACACCAATACAATACACAATACAATACCACAATACAATACACAATACAAGTACACAATACAATACACAATACAATACACAATACAATACACAATACAATACACAATACAATACACAATACAATACACAATACATACACAATACAATACACAATACAATACACAATACAATACACAATACAATACACAATACAATACACAATACAATACACAATACAATACACAAATACAATCACAATACAATACACAATACAAATACACAATACAATACACAATACAATACACAATACAATACACAATACAATACACAATACAATACACAATACAATACAAACAATACACAATACAATACACAAGACAATACACAATACAATACACAATACAAATACACAATACACAATACAATACACAATACAATACACAATACAATACACAAGACAATACACAATACAATACACAGATACAATACACAATACAATACACAATACCAATACACACAATACAATACACAATACAATACACAATACAGATACACAATACAATACACAATACAATACACAATACAATACACAATACAATACACAATACAATACACAATACAATACAATACACAATACAATACACAATACAATACACAATACAATACACAATACATTACAAATACAATACACAATACAATACACAATACAATACACAATACAATACACAATACAATACACAATACAATACACAATACAATACACAATACACAATCCACAATACCAATACACAATACAATACACAATACAATACACAATACACAATACAATACACAATACAAGACACAATACAATACACAATACAATACACAATACAAGACACACAATACAATACACAAGACAATACACAATACAATACACACACAATACAATACACAATACAATACACAATACAATACACAATACAATACACAATACAATACACAATACAATACAATACACAATACAATACACAATACAATACACAATACAATACAATACACAATACAATACACAATACAATACACAATACACAATACAATACACAATACAATACAATACACAATACAATACACAATACAATACACAATACAATACACAATACAATACAATACACAATACAATACACAATACAATACACAATACAATACACAATACAATACACAATACAATAACAATACACAATACAATACACAATACAATACAATACACAATACAATACACAATACAAGACACAATACAATACACAATACAATACACAATACAATACCACAATACAATACACAAAACAATCCAATACACAATACAATACACAATACAATACACAATACAATACACAATACAATACACAATACAATACACAATACAATACACAATACAATACACAATACAATACACAATACAATACACAATACAATACACAATACAATACACAATACAGATACACAATACAATACACAATACAATACACAATACAATACACAATACATACACAATACAATACACAATACAATACACAATACAATACACAATACAATACACAATACAATTACATTACACAATACAATACACAATACAATACACAATACAATACACAATACAATACACAATACAATACAATACACAAAACAATACACAATACAATACACAATACAATACACAATACAATAATACAATACAATACACAATACAATACACAATACAATACACAATACAATACACAACTACAATACACTAATACAATACACACAATACAATACACAATACAATACACAATACAATACACAATACAATACACAATACAATACACAATACACAATACAATACACAATACAATACACAATACAATACACAATACACAATACAATACACAATACAATACACAATACAATACACAATACAATACACAATACAATACACAATACAATACACAATACAATACACAATACAGATACACAATACCAATACACAATACAATACACAATACAATACACAATACAATACACAATACAATACCACAATACAATACACAATACAATACACAATACAATACACAATACACAATACAATACACAATACAATACACAATACAATACACCAATACAATACACAATACAATACACAATACAATACACAATACCAATACACAATACAATACACAATACACAATACAATACACAAATACAATACACAATACAATACACAATACAATACACAATACAATACACAATACAATACACAATACAATACACAATACAATACACAATACAATACACAAATACAATACACAATACAATACACAATACAATACACAATACAATACACAATACAATACACACAATACAATACACACAATACAATACACAATACAATACACAATACAATTACACAATACAATACACGAATACAATACACAATACAATACACAATACAATACACAAATACAAGACACAATACAATACACAATACAATACACAATACAATACACAATACATATACACCAATACAATACACAATACAATACACAATTACAAGACACAAATACCAATACACAATACAAGTACACAATACAATACACAATACAATACACAATACAATACACCAATACAATACACAATACAATACACAATACAATACACAATACAATACACAATACAATACACAATACAATACACAATACAATACACAATACAATACACAATACAATACACAATACAATACACAGACAATACACAATACAATACACAATACAATACACAATACAATACACAATACAATACACAATACAATACACAATACAATACACAATACAATACACAATACAATACACAATACAATACACAATGACACAATACAATACACAATACAATACAATACACAATACAATACACAATACAATACACAATACAATACACAATACAATACACAATACAGATACACCATACAATACACAATACAATACACAATACAATACACAATACAATACACAATACAAGTACACAATACAATACAATACACAATACCAATACACAATACCAATCCACAATACAATACACAATACAATACACAATACAATACACAATACAATACACAATACAATACACAATACAATACACAATACAATACACAATACAATACACAATACACAATACAATACACAATACAATACACAATACAATACACAAGACAATACACAATACAATACACAATACAATACACAATACAATACACAATACAATACAATACAATACACAATACAATACACAATACAATACACAATACACAATACAATACACAATACAATACACAATACAATACACAATACAATACACAATACAATACACAATACAATACAATACACAATACAATACACAATACAATACACAATACAATACACGAATACAATACACAATACAATACACAATACAATACACAATACAATACACAATACAATACACAATACAATACAATACAATACACAATACAATACACAATACAATACACAATACAAACACAATACAATACACAATACAATACAATACACAATACAATACACAATACATACACAATACAAGTACACAATACAATACACAATACCAATACACAATACAATACACAATACAATACAATACACAATACAATACACAATACAATACACAATACAATACACAATACAATGTACAATACACAATACAATACACAATACAATACACAATACAATACACTAATACAATACACAATACAATACACAATACAATACATACACAATACAATACACAATACAATACACAAGTACAATACACAATACAATACACCAATAACAAATACAATACACAATACCAATACACAATACAATACACAATACAATACACAATACATACAATACACAATACACAATACAATACACAATACAATACACAATACAATACACAATACAATACACAATACAATACACAATACAATACACAATACAATACACAATACAATACACAATACACAATACACAATACAATACACAATACAATACACCAATACAATACCCAATACAATACACAATACAATACAATACAATACAATACACAATACAATACACAATACACAATACCAATACACAATGACATTACACAATACAATACACAATTACAATACACCAATACACAATACAATACACAATACAATACACAATACAATACACAATACAATACACAATACAATACACAATACAATACACAATACAATACACAATACAATACACAATACAATACACAAATACAATACACAATACAATACACAATACAATACAATACACAATACAATACACAATACAATACACAATACATTACACAATACAATACAATACACAATACAATACACAATACAATACACAATACAATACACAATACAATACACTAATACAATACACAATACAATACACAATACAATACACAATACAATACACAATACAATACACAATACAATACACAATACAATACACAATACAATACACAATACAATACACAATACAATACACAATACAATACAATACACAATACAACACAATACAATACACAATACAATACACAATACAATACACAATACAATACACAATACAATACAATACACAATACAATACACAATACAATACACAATACAATACATACACAATACAATACACAATACAATACACAATACAATACACAATACAATACACAATACAATACAATACACACAATACAATACACAATACAATACACAAGACACAATACAATACACAATACATACACAATACACAATACAATACACAATACAATACACAATACAATACACAATACAATACACCATACACAATACACAATACAATACACAATACAATACACAATACAATACACAATACAATACACAATACAATACAAATACAATACACAATACAATTACACAATACAATTACACAATACAATACACAATACAATACACAATACAATACACAATACAATACACAATACAATACACAATACACAATACAATACACAATACAATACACATACAATACACAATACAATACACAATACAATACACAATACAATACACAATACAATACACAATACAATACACAATACAATACACAATACACAATACAATACACAATACAATACACAATACAATACACAGATACAATACACAATACAATACACAATACAATACACAATACAATACACTAATACAATACACAACACAATACAATACACAATACAATACACAAATACAATACACAATACAATACACAATACAATACACAATACAATACGACAATACAATACAACACACAATACAATACACAATACAATACACAATACAATACACAATACAATACACAATACAATACACAATACAATACACAATACAATACACAATACAAATACACACTACAATACACAATACAATACACAATACAATACACAATACAATACACAATACAATACACAATACCATACACAATACAATACACAATACAATACAATACACAATACCAATACACAATACAATACACAAGACACAATACAATTACACAATACAATACAATACACAATACAATACACAATACAATACACAATACAATACACAATACAATACATTCACAATACAATACACAATACAATACACAATACAATACACAATACAATACACAATACAATACACAATACAAGACAATACACAATACAATACACAATACAATACACAATACAATACACAATACAATACACAATACAATACACAATACAATACACAATACAATACACAATACAATACACAATACAATACAATACACAATACAATACACAATACAATACACAATACAATACAATACACAATACAATACACAATACAATACACAATACAATACACAATACACAATACAATTACACAATACAATACCACCAATACAATACCACAAATACAATACACAATACAATACACAATACAATACACAATACAATACACAATACAATACACAAATACAATACACAATACAATCCACAATACAATACACAATACAATACACAATACACAATACAATACACAATACAATACACAATACAATACACAATACAATACAATACACAATACAATACACAATACAATACACAATACACAATACAATACACAATACAATACACAATACAATACACAAATACAATACACAATACAATACACAATACAATACACAATACAATACACAATACCAATACACAATACAATACACAAGTACAATACACAATACAATACCACAATACAATACAATACAATACAATACACAATACAATACACAATACAATACACAATACAATACACAATACACAATACAATACACTTACAATACACAATACAATACCACAATACAATACACAATACAAGTACACAATACAATACACAATACAATACACAATACAATACACAATACAATACACAATACAATACACAATACACAATACAATACACAATACAATACACAATACAATACACAATACAATACACAATACAATACACAATACAATACACAATACAATACACAATACAATACACAATACAATACACAATACAATACACAATACAATACACAATACAATACACAATACCATACACAATACAATACACAATACAATACACAATACAATACACAATACAATACACAATACAATACACAATACAATACACAATACAATACACAATACAATACACAAATACAATACACAATACAATACACAATACAATACACAATACAAGACACAATACAATACACAATACACAATACAAATACACAATACAATACACAATACAATACACAATACAATACACAAGACAATACACAATACACAATACAATACACAATACAATACACAATACAATACACAATACAATACACAATACAATACACAATACAATACACAATACATTACACAATACAATACACAATACAATACACAATACAATACACAATAACAATACACCAATACAATACACAATACAATACACAATACAATACACAATACAATACACAATACCAATACACAATACAATACACAATACAATACACAATACAATACACAATACAATACACAATACAATACACAATACAATACACCAATACAATACACAATACATACACAATACAAACACCATACACAATACATTACACAATACAATACACAATACAATTACCACAATACACAATACAATACACAAGACAATACACAATACAATACACAATACACAATCCACAATACAATACACAATACAATACACAATACAAGTACACAATACAATACAATACACAATACAATACACAATACAATACACAATACACAATACAATACACAATACAATACAGCAATACAATACACAATACAATACACAATACAATACACAATACAATACAATACAATACAATACACAATACAATACACAATACAATACACAATACAATACACAATACAATACACAATACAATACACAATACAATACACAATACAATACACAATACAATACAATACACAATACAATACACAATACAATACACAATACACAATACAATACACAATACAATACAATACACAATACAATACACACAATACAATACACAATACAATACACAATACAATACACAATACACAATACAAATACACCAATACAATACACAATACAATACACAATACAATACACAATACAATACAATACACAATACAATACACAATACACAATACAATACACAATACACAATACAATACACAATACAATACACAATACAATACACAATACAATACACAATACAATACACAATACAATACACAAATACAATACACAATACAATACACAATACAATACAATACACAATACAATACACAATACAATACACAATACAATACAATACACAATACAATACACAATGACAATCCACTACAATACAATACACAATACAATACACAATTACAATACACAATACAATACACAATACAATACACAATACAATACACAATACAATACATCAATACACAATACAATACACAATACAATACACAATACAATACCCAATACAATACACAAATACAATACACAATACAATACACAATACACAATACAATACACAATACACAATACAATACACAATACAATACAGTACACAATACAATACACAATACAATACACAATACAATACACAATACAATACACAATACAATACCACAATACAATACACAATACAATACACAATACAATACACAATACAATACACAATACAATACACAATACCAATACACAATACAATACACAATACAATACACAATACAATTCAATACAATACAAAATACAATACACAAGACAAATACACAATACAATACACAATACAATACACAATACAATACACAATACAATACAATACACAATACAATACACAAGACAATCCACAATACAATACACAATACAATACACAATACAATACACAATACAATACACAATACAATACACAATACAATACACAACGAATACAATACACAATACAATACACAATAACAATACACAATACAATACACAATACAATACACAATACAATACACAATACAATACACAATACAATACACAATACAATACACAATACAATACACAATACAATACACAATACAATACACAATACAATACAATACACAAGACAATACACAATACAATACACAATACAATACACAATACAATACACAATACAATACACAATACAACACAATACAATACACAATACAATACACAATTACAATACACAATACTATACACAATACAATACACATACACAATACAATACACAATACAATACACAATACAATACACAATACAATACACAATACAATACAATACACAATACAATACACAATACACATACAATACACAATACAATACACAATACAATACACAATACTATACACAATACAATACACAATACAATACACAATACAATACACAATACAATACAACAATACAATACACAATACACAATACACAATACAATACACAATACAATACACAATACAATACACAATACACACAATACACTAATACAATACAATACAATCCACAATACAATACACAATTACAATACACAATACAATACACAATACAATACACAATACAATACACAATACACAATACAATACACAATACAATACACAATACAATACAATACAAAACACAATACAATACACAATACAATACACAATACAATACACAATACACAATACAATACACTAATACAATACACAATACAATACACAATACACAATACACAATACAAGTACACAATACATTACACAATACAATACACAATACACAATACAATACACAATACAATACACAATACAATACACAATACAATACACACTACAATACACAATACAATACACAATACAATACACAATACAATACACAATACAATACACAATACAATACACAATACAATACAATACACAATACAATACACAATACAATACACAATACACAATACAATACACAATACAATACAATACACAATACAATATTACAATACAATACACAATACAATACACAAACAATACATTCCACAATACAATACACAATACAATACAATACAATACACAATTACAATACACAATACAATACACAATACAATACAATACAATACACAATACAATACACAATACAATACACAATACAATACACAATACAATACAATACACAATACAATACAATACACAATACAATACACCAATACAATACACAATACAATACACAATACAATACACAATACAATACACAATACAATACACAATACAATACACAATACAATACACAATACAATACACAATACAATACACAATACAATACACAAATACAATACCACAAGTACAATACACCAATACAATACACAATACAATACCGAATACACAATACAATACACAATACACCACAATACAATACAATACAATACACAATACAATACACAATACAATACACAATACAAGACACAATACAATACACAATACAATACAATACACAATACAATACACAATACAATACACAATACAATACACAATACAATACACAATACAATACACAATACAATACACAATACAATACACAATACAATACACAATACAATACACAATACAATACACAATACAATACACAATACAATACACAATACCAATACACAATACCAATACACAATACAATACACAATACAATACACAATACAATACACTATACAATACACAATACAATACACAATACAATACACAATACAATACACAATACAAAGACACAATACAATACACAATACAATACACACAATACAATACACAATACAATACACAATACACTACACAATACAATACACAATACAATACACAAGTACAATACACAATACAATACACAATACAATACACAATACAATACACAATACAATACACAATACAATACACAATACAATACACAATACAATACACAATACAATACACAATACAATACACAATACAATACACAATACGAATACACAATACAATACACAATACAATACACAATACAATACACAATACAATACACATATACAATACACAATACAATACACAATACAATACACAATAACAATACACACAATACAATACACAATACAATACACAATACAATACACAATACAATACACAATACAATACACATACAAGACAATACACGAATACAATACACAATACAATACACAATACAATACACAATACAATACACAATACACAATACAATACACAATACAATACACAATACATTACACAATACAATCCACAATACAATACACAATACAATACACAATACAATACACAATACAATACACAATACAATACAATACAATACACAAACAATACACAATACACAATACAATACACAATACAATACACCTATACAATACACAATACAATACACAATACAATACACAATACAATACACAATACAATACACAATACCAATACACTAATACACACAATACAATACACAATGACAATACACCATACAATACACAATACAATACACAATACACTACACAATACACAAGTACAATACACAATACAATACAATACACTAAATACAATACACAAACAATACACAATACAATACACACTACAATACACAATACACAATACAATACACAAGACAATACCAATACACAATACAATACACAATACAATACACAATACACAATACACAATACAATACACAATACAATACACAATACCTATACACAATACAATACACAATACAAATACACAATACACAATACACAATACAATACACAATACAATACACAATACAAATACAATACAATACACAATACAATACACAATACAACACACAATACAATACAATACACAATACAATACCACAATACAATACACAATACACAATACAGATACACAATACAATACAATACAATACAATACACAATATAATACTACAATACACAATACAATACACAATACAATACACAATACAATACACAATACAATACACAATACACAATACACAATACAATACACAAGACAATACACAATACACCACAATACACAATACAATACACAATACAATACACTATACAATACACAATACATACACAATACACAATACAATACACAATACAATACCACAATACCAATACACAATACAATACACAATACAATACCAATACACAATACAATACACAAATACCAATACACAATACAATACACAATACAATACACAATACAATACATTACACAATACATTACACAATACAATACACAATACAATACACAATACAATACACAATACAATACACAATACAACTACACAATACCATACAAATACACAATACAATACACAATACAATACACAATACAATACACAATACAATACACAATACACAATACACAAAACAATACACAAGACAATACACAATACAAACACAATACAATACACAATACAATACAATACACAATACAATACACAATACAATACACAATACAATACACAATACAATACACAATACAATACACAATACAATACACAATACAATACACAACACAATACAATACACAATACAATACACAATACAATACACAATACAATACACAATACAATACACAATACAATACACAATACAATACACAATACATTACACAATACATTACACAATACAATACACAATGACAATTACACAATACAATACACAATACAATACACAATACACACAATACAATACACAATACAATACACAATACAATCCACAATACAATACACAATACAATACAATACACAATACAATACAGCACAATGACAATACACAATACAATACACAATACAATACACAATACAATACACAATACAATACACAATACAATACACAAATACAATACACAATACAATACACAATACATTACACAATACCAAGACACAATACACAATACAATACACAATACAATACACAATACAATACACAATACAATACACAATACAATACACAATACAATACCACGAATACAATACACAATACAATACACAATACAATACACAATACAATACAATACACAATACAATACACAATACAATACACAATACAATACACAATACAATACACAACACAATACAATACACAATACAATACACAATACATACAATACACAATACAATACACAATACAATACACAATACAATACACAATACAATACAATACAATACAATACAATACACAATACAATACACAATACAATACACAATACAATACACAATACAATACACATACAATACACAATACAATACACAATACAATACACAATACAATACACAATACACAAATACAATACACAATACAATACACAATACAATACAATACACAAGACAATACACAATACAATACACAATACAATACACAAATACAATACACAATACAATACACAATACAATACACAATACAATACAATACACAATACAATACACAATACCAATACACAATACAATACACAATACAATTACAATACACAATACAATACACCATACAATACACAATACACTATACAATACACAATACAATCCACTATACAATACACAATACAATACACAATACAATACAATACACAATACAATACACAATACAATACACAATACAATACCACAATACAATACACAATACAATACACAATACAATACACAATACAATACACAATACAATACACAATACAATACACAATACAATACACAATACAATACACAATACATTACACAATACATTACACAATACATTACACAATACAATACACAATACACAATACAATACACAATACAATACACAATACAATACACAATACAATACAATACACAATACAATACACAATACAATACACAATACAATACACAATACAATACACAATACACAATACAAAACAATACAATACACAATACAATACACAATACAATACACAATACAATTACACAATACAATACACAATACAATACACAATACAATACACAATACAATACACAATACAATACACAATACAATACAATACCACAATACAATACACAATACAATTACACAATACAATACACAATACAATACACAATACAATACACAATACAAATACACAATACAATACACAATACAATACACAATACAATACACAATACAATACAATACAATACACAATACAATACCACAATACAATACACAATACAATACACAATACAATACCACAATACAAGTACACAATACAATACACAACACAATACAATACACAATACAATACACAATACAACACACAATACAATACACAATACAATACACAATACAATACACAATACATTACACAATACAATACACAATACAATACACAATACAATACACAATACATTACACAATACAATACACAATACAATACACAATACAATACACCTATACAATACACAATACAATACGACAATACAATACACAATACAATACACAATACAATACACAATACAATACACAATACAATACACAATACAATACACAATACAATACACAATACAATACACAATACAATACACAATACAATACAAGACACAATACAATACACAATACAATACATTACACAATACAATACACAATACAATACACAATACAATACACAATACAATACACCAATACAATACAGCAATACAATACACAATACAATACAATACACAATACAATACACAATACAATGACACAATACAATACACAATACAATACACAATACAAACACAATACACAATACAATACACAATACAATACACAATACAATACACAATACAATACACAATACACAATACAATACACCAATACAATACACAATACAATACACAATACAATACACAATACAATACAATACACAATACAATACACAATACAATACACAATACACAATACAATACACAATACAATACACAATACAATACACAATACAATACACACAATACAATACACAATACAATAGACAATACAATACACAATACAATACACACAATACAATACACAATACAATACACAATACAATATACAATACACAATACAATACACAATACAATACCCAATACACAATACACAATACAATACACAATACAATACACAATACAATACAATACACAATACAATACACAATACAATACACAAACAATACACAATACAATACACAATACTAATACACAATACCAATACACAATACAATACAATACACAATACAATACACAATACAATACACAATACAATACACAATACCAATACACAATACAATACACAATACAATACACAATACAATACAATACCCAATACAATAACACAATACAATACACACAATACAATACAATACACAATACAATCCACAATACAATACACAATACAATACACAAATACAATACCAACTACAACACAATACAATACACAATACAATACACAATACAATACACAATACACAATAGCACAATACAATACACAATACAATACAACAATACACAATACAATACACAATGACAATACACAATACAATACACAATACAATACACAATACAATACAATACACAATACAATACACAATACAATACACAATACAATACACAATACAATACACAATACAATACACAATACAATACACAATACAATACACAATACAATACACAATACAATACACAATACAATACACAATACAATACACAATACAATACACAATTACAATACACAATACAATACACAATACAATACACACAATACAATACACAATACAATACACAATACAATACAATACACAATACATTACACAATACAATACACAATACAATACACAATACATTACAATACACAATACAATACACACAATACAATACACAATACAATACACAATACAATATTACACAATACAATACACAATACATTACACAAGACAATACACAATACAATACACACTACAATACACAATACAATACACAATACAATACACAAATACAAATACACAATACAATACAATACACAATACAATACACAATACACACAATACAATACACAATAACAATACACAATACAATACACAAATACAATACATACACAATACAATACACAATACAATACACAATACAATACACAATACAATACACAATACAATACACAATACAATACACAATACACAAATACAATACACAATACAATACACAATACAATCCACAATACAATACACAATACAATACAATACACAATACAATACACAATACATTACACAATACAATACACAATACAATACACAATACAATACACAATACAATACACAATACAATACACACAATACAATACACAATACAATACACAATACAATACACAATACAATACACAATACACAATACAATACACAATACAATACACAATACAATACACAATACAATACACAAACACAATACACAATACAATACACACAATACAATACACAATACAATACACAATACAATACACAATACAATACACAATACAATACACAATACAATACACAATACATTACACAATACAATACACAATACAATACACAACACAATACAATACACAATACAATACACAATACAATACCCAATACAATACACAATACAATCCACAATACAATACACAATACAATACACAATACAATACACAATACAATACACAATACAATACACAAGACAATACAATACACAATACAATACACAATACAATACACAATACAATACAATACACACAATACAATACACAATACAATACACAATACACAATACAATACACAATACAATACACAAGACACAATACAATACACAATACAATACACAATACAATACACAATACAATACACAACACAATACAATACACACAATACAATACACAATTACAATACACAATACAATACACATACAACACACAATACAATACAATACACAATACAATACACAATACAATACACAATACAATACACAATACAAATACACAATACAATACACAATACAATACACAATACAATACACAATACAATACACAATACAATACACAATACAATACACAATACAATACACAATACAATATACAATACACAATACAATACACAATGACAATACACAATACACAATACTATACAATACAATACAACAATACTATACAATACACAATACAATACACAATACAATACACAATACACAATACACAATACAATACACAATACAATACACAATACAATACACAATACAATACACAATACAATACACAACACAATACAATACACAATACAATACACAATACAATACCAATACAATACAATACACAATACAATACACAATACAATACACACAATACAATACACAATACAATACACAATACAATACACAATACAATACACAATACAATACACAATACATTACACAATACACAATAATACAATACACAATACAATACACAATACAATACACAATACAATACACAATACAATACACACTACAATACACAATACAATACACAATACAATACACAATACAATACACAATACAATACACAATACAATACACAATACAATACAATACACAATACAATACACAATACAATACACAATACAATACACAATACAATACACAATACACAATACAATACCACAATACAATACACAATACAATACACAATACAATACACAATACAATACACAATACAATACACAATACAATACAATATACAATACAATACACAATACAATACACAATACAATACACAATACAATACACAATACAATACACAATACAATACAATACACAATACAATACAATACACAATACACAATACAATACACAATACAATACACAATACAATACACAATACAATACACAATACAATACACAATACAATACACAATACAATACACAATACAATACACAATACCAATACACAAATATAATACACAATACAATACACAATACAATACCACAATACAATCTACAATACACAATACAATACACAATACACCACAATAAACTATACAATACAATCCACTATACAATACACAATACACAATACACAATACAATACACAATACAATACACAATACAATACACAATACAATACAATACACAATACAATACACAATACAATACACAATACAATACACAATACAATACACAATACAATACACAATACAATACACAATACAATACACAATACAATACACAATACAATACACAATACAATACACAATACAATACACAATACAATACACAATACAATACACAATACAATACACAATACAATACACAATACAATACACAATACAATACACAATACAATACACAATACAATACACAATACAATACACAATACAATACAATATACAATACAATACACAATACAATACACAATACAATACACAATACAATACACAATACAATACACAATACAATACACAATACACAATACAATACAATACACAATACACAATACAATACACAATACAATACACAATACAATACACAATACAATACACAATACAATACACAATACAATACACAATACAATACACAATACAATACACAATACAATACACCAATACATTACACAATACAATACACAATACAATACACAATACAATATACAATACACAATACAATACACAATACACCACAATAAACTATACAATACAATCCACTATACAATACACAATACAATACACAATACAATACACAATACAATACACAATACAATACACAATACAATACACACTACAATACAATACACAATACAATACACAATACAAAACACAATACAATACACAATACAATACACAATACAATACACAATACAATACACAATACAATACACAATACAATACACAATACAATACACAATACAATACACAATACAATACAATACACAATACAATACACAATACAATACACAATACAATACACAATACAATACACAATACAATACACAATACAATACACAATACAATACACAATACACAATACAATACACAATACAATACACAATACAATACACAATACAATACACAATACAATACACAATACAATACACAATACAATACAATACACAATACAATACAATACACAATACACAATACAATACACAATACAATACACAATACAATACACAATACAATACACAATACAATACACAATACAATACACAATACAATACACAATACAATACACAATACAATACACAATGATAATACACAATACAATACACAATACAATACACAATACAATATACAATACAATACACAATACAATACACAATACACCACAATAAACTACACAATACAATCCACAATACAATACACAATACAATACACAATACAATACACAATACAATACACAATACAATACACAATACAATACAATACACAATACAATACACAATACAATACACAATACAATACACAATACAATACACAATACAATACACAATACAATACACAATACAATACACAATACAAGACACAATACAATACACAATACAATACACAATACAATACACAATACAATACACAATACAATACACAATACAATACACAATACAATACACAATACAATACACAATACAATACACAATACAATACACAATACAATACACAATACAATACAATATACAATACAATACACAATACAATACACAATACAATACACAATACAATACACAATACAAATACACAATACAATACACAATACAATACACAATACAATACACAATACAATACACAATACAATACACAATATAATACACAATACAATACACAATACAATACACAATACAATATACAATACACAATACAATACACAATACAATACACAATACAATACAATACAATCCACTATACAATACACAATACAATACACAATACAATACACAATACAATACACAATACAATACACAATACAATACAATACACAATACAATACACAATACAATACACAATACAATACACAATACAATACACAATACAATACACAATACAATACACAATACAATACACAATACAATACACAATACAATACACAATACAATACACAATACAATACACAATACAATACACAATACAATACACAATACAATACACAATACATTACACAATACATTACACAATACAATACAATACAAATACACAATACAATACACAATACAATACACAATACAATACACAATACAATACACAATACAATACACAATACAATACACAAATACAATACACAATACAATACACAATACAATACACAATACAATACACAATACAATACACAATACAATACACAATACAATACACAATACAATACACAATACAATACACAATACAATACACAATACACAAAACAATACACTATACAATACACAATACAATACACAATACAATACACAATACAATACACAATACAATACACAATACAATACACAATACAATACATTACACAATACAATACACAATACAATACACAATACAATACACAATACAATACACAATACAATACACAATACAATACACAATACAATACACAATACAATACACAATACAATACACAATACAATACACACAATACAATACACAATACAATACACAATACAATACACAACACAATACAATACACAATACAATACACAATACAATACACAATACAATCCACAATACAATACACAATACAATACACAATACAATACACAATACAATACACAATACACATTACACAATACATTACACAATACATACACAATACAATACACACAATACAATACACAATACAATACACAATACACAATACACAATACAATACACAATACAATACACAATACAATACACAATACAATACACAATACAATACACAATACAATACACAATACAATACACAATACAATACAATACACAATACAATACACAATACACAATACAATACACAATACAATACACAATACAATACACAATACAATACACAATACAATACACAAAACAATACATTACACAATACAATACACAATACAATACACAATACAATACACCAATACAATACACAATACAATACACAATACAATACACAATACAATACACAATACAATACAATACACAATACAATACACAATACAATACACAATACACAATACAATACACAATACAACACAATACACAATACAATACACAATACAATACACAAACAATACATTACACAATACAATACACAATACAATACACAATATCAATACACAATACAACACACAATACACAATACAATACACAATACAATACACAATACAATACACAATACACAATACAATACACAATACAATACACAATACAATACACAATACAATACACAATACAATACAATACAATACACAATACAATACACAATAATACACAATACACAATTAACAATACACAATACAATACACAATACAATAAACAAGTACACAAATACAATACACAATACAATACACAATACACCACAATAAACTATACAATACAATACAATCCACTATACAATACACAATACAATACACAATACAATACACAATACAATACACAATACAATACACAAGTCCAATCCAATACACAATACAAATACACAATACAATACACAATACAATACACAATCCAACACCCAATACATTACACAATACATTACTCAATACATTACACAATACAATACACAATACAATACACAATACAATACACAATACAATACACAATCACAATACAATACACAATACAATACACAATACAATGACACAATACAAATCACAATACACAATACAATACCACAATACACAAAACAATACACAATACAATACACAATACAATCCACAATACCATACACAATCACAATACAATACAATACACAATACAATACACACAATACATTACACAATACAATACACAATACAATACACAATACAATACACAAATACAATACACAATACAACACAATACTATACACAACACAATACAATACACAATACAATACACAATACAATCCACAATACAATACACAATACAATACACAATACAATACACAATACATTACACAATACATTACACAATACATTACACAATACATTACACAATACATTACACAATACAATACACAATACATTACACAATACACAATACATTACACAATACAATACACAATACAATACACACTACAATCACAATACAATACACAATACAATACACAATACAATACACAATACAATACACAATACAATACACAATACAATACAATACACAATACAATACACAATACAATACACAATACACAAGACAATACACAATACAATACAATACACAATACAATACACAATACAATACACAAACAATACACAATACACAATACAATACACAATACAATACACAAAACAATACACAATACACAAAACAATACACATTACAATACACAATACAATCCACAATACACAAAACAATACACAATACAATACTACAATCCACAATACAATACCCAATACAATACACAATACAATACACAATACAATACACAATACAATACACAATACAATACACAATACAATACACAATACAATACACAACACAATACAATACACAATACAATACACAATACAATACACAATACAATACACAACACAATACACAATACAATACACAAAACAATACATTACACAATACAATACACAATACAATACAATATACAATACAATACACAATACAATACACAATACAATACACAATACAATACACAATACAATACAATACACAATACAATACACAATACAATACACAATACAATACACAATACAATACACAATACAATACACAATACACACAATACATTACACAATACATTCCATTGCCAGGCCAAAACAATACAATACAATCCAATCAAACAATCCAATCAACAATCCAATAATCCAAGCAACAATCCAATGCAACAACAATCCAAATGCAATCATCCAATGTCAGCCAGCAAAGCATCAGATGCATGCTATCCTCATCTGCTGATCAAGCCAATTCATATTCATGCAGATAATCATGCAATCCTTGATAAATCATTCAGAATAGCCAATCTGTGCAAGCAAGCAGCATTGCTGTTTTCAAATGATCATTTGATTGCAATGCTGATTGCCAAGTTGCATGCTGCATTACTAGCATGCTTAATGCAATCTTATTGCATTGCATTGCATTGCATTCCACCAAGTCAAGAAAACTGGTGCCTTGCCATCATTTTTGGGCCCACAGTAACTGTTGCGGTGACCCTGCCATAGGTTTAAATTTGTGTTTGAATGGTCCTCGTTTTAGTTTATTTTGTGATACCATACATGTATTTAGTCAAGTCTATGGCGAAGCTAATAAAATAAAAATAAAATAAAATAAATCAGTATCGACCTCACCGAGCTTGTTCCTGAATTTAGCAATGAAAATTTCCATCCACTTGTGCATGGATGAAGACAAAACCAGGTGTGCTGGACCGTGAGTTGTGAAGGTTTTGTGCTCTTTAACCTTGACAATGAAGTCATCTTCATCCTTCTGTGCAGCTCTAAATTCCCTAATTGTCATGTTCGCTAAAGCGCCGGATCTGCTGCCATTATTTATACAGATCAACAAATAATCACGAACCACCGTGTAGTGTCTATGACTAGGGTCGTTCTCTGGTGGTGAGTCTGGGATGTCGCCCAGGAATTTTATGGCTTGTCTTGCAACTTCGGAGCTGTCAAAATCTTTTACTTGCTGAGGGTTTTTTAACTTAGCAATGACGTCGATTCTTTTTCCCCAAAACCGACCTTTTATTGACTTTCGAAATGATTTGCCCCATTGCTTCATTTGCTCTGTCAGAGAACTGACCATTTTCAGGCGAAATATCGACTTCAGGAAGCTGCACTTCTTCGCATTTAAGAAATGCATAAAATTGCTTTATAGCACCAGGACAGGATTTAACTGTCCCAGGTTGTCTGGTTTTTTCAAATTTAGTCAACCATTCATCTATTAACGTGCTTTTATGCATTTGACAGCTTATGGTTTTCTGGATCGATCGACTGCACTTGCCTTGAGCATTGAATTGCACATCATTCGTCTTTTCTGCCACCATCTGGTCCCATAAGCCAGCCTTCAAATTTCTTAAAAATTGATAAATACAAGCCAGTGGTTAATTTTGGGCTTTTATCGGGATTGTTCTCTTCATCATCAGATAGTGAGTAGTCCTCATCGTCAAAATCAGAATAATCTTCTGATGCTTCTTCAGACACATCATCAGTATCTTTGAAATTATCCGTGACGCGTGCTGTTTGCTGTACAGATGATGAGCATGTTGGTTTTATTTTCCACTGGCTCTTCGTATTCTTCTTGGCATTCATCTTGGTACTGGTAGTCTTCATCGGCCTCACTGCTCTCGGTAGCTGAATCCTTCTGAAATATGCTCGGATACATGTTGCCCTTTTTAGCTTTATTAGGTTGACAGCTAGTCTTGTATTGTGAATTTTCATCTTCACTGCTGGAGTATGTGCGCTTAAATATACTTGGATGCTCATTGCTCTTCTTCAGCTTCTGTTGAATTTGCTTCCACATAGCCTCATCCAAGTCTTCAGTTGATGAATTTGAATCATCAGATAAAGATTCTGAAGATATGACAACAACGTCATGCAATTGAGCATTAGCTAAGCAGTATTTATACTGCTTGGCCCCACGTTTTAACTTATGCACATCTGTGAAATGGTTGTGGATCCTCTTGACGACCGACCAGCAGTTTACAACCGGACACATTACACTTCTAAACTTTCGGTTCCACTTTGCTGATGTAGATGTTGATCGTTGTTTACGCAGACCAAATACATTTAAGACATTATTTGCATCCTTCTTCGCCCAACGATGAGAACGTTTCGTATGATGAGGAAGATGAACAACTGTAGACAAGCATGACGGGATCGGGCATTTGTGTTTAGACCTGGCTTTTCCTCCAGCACTTTTTCTTTTTTCCCAACAGCTCCTTTTTTGTCTCCAACGCTTTCTTCTTTTTTCCCATCAGCTCCTTTTTTGTCTCCAACACTTTCTTCTTTTTCCCCAACACTTGCCTCAACCCCAACATGTAAGTTCAGTTGTAGTAAAATTATTTACAGACCTATTATATACTGCACATTGATATATAACTACATATATTTACTATAGCACTGCAAATTAAGATAGGTACGTGTGACTGACCACTATAGGGAGTATGTGAAACCACTTTACATTAGCTACTGTATAATTAGAATTACCGTACTACTAGAAATACTTTATGCCACTGCAGCAATTAAACTGCTTGCATTTGACTAGATATTGATACTAACTAAGATGCTAGACCAAGTAAATCATATTTTTTACTGGATCCCAACTGTCTAACTGTGACTGGGATCACATTTGAAATAATTTTTAAAAAAATCATGCAGTAATTATTGCATCAACTTAAGAATGGTATGGTATGTAGTGAATAAAATCAGGTGTGGAGGTAACTTTCTTGTTCAAACTATGCTTGTTGATCAACTGAAAATACAGTTGTTGATCTATTAATTAAAAGATCTAAATAACTTCAGATTATTTATCAAGAAACAAAATTTTAACTTTATCTTGTTATCTTGTCAGAGATTTCTGTCTAATTATAACATCAGATGAATAATTATATGTATTTTTCGCTAACTTAATAGACGTTAAGTCATTTGCAAAATTCGTGTCCGTTCTGTATCGGGATACAGACACGAGGCGAATCCCGATACAGAACGGCCACTCATTCTGTAAATAGTACATATACTAGGTTACCTAAATGGTATGTGAATGCTGCCTTTGGTAATGTGGCAGAGTTGTGGGTTTTCTGACATGTGGGAGGAGAAAGCTTGGTGGTTGCGTGTTTCTGACTTTCTGTATACATTTTAAACTCAAGAAGATAAATTCAGAAAGTAAAAACAATATTTTTACTGTGTCATTTTTTAAAGCAATAGAATGCAAATAAACATACACGGTACAATTAATGTGTTACAAAAAGGTTAACGGTGTCTTCTAAATATTCCATAGAATAAAGTTCTGAAATTGAACAAAACTTGAATAGAACGTTTATAAAATGGAACAAAACTTGAACAGAACGTTTATAGAATAGAACGTTTATAGAATGGAACAAAACTTGAATAGAACGTTTATAGAATATAACGTTTATAGAATGGAACAAAACTTGAATAGAACGTTTATAGAATAGAACGTTTATAGAATGGAACAAAACTTGAATAGAACGTTTATAGAATAGAACGTTTATAGAATGGAACAAAACTTGAATATAACGTTTAAATCGAACAAAACTTGAATATAAAGTTTTGATGCTTTTTGTTAATTAAATGTCTGTTTTAGTAATGGCCACGACATTGTGTTTGGAATTGTAGTAAATTTTAGCCTCCACTGTTAAAATCATTTCCATTATGTCATCATCACTAAGTTCCTCCAAATCTGCAGAGCTACCGGTTTGTTCCTGGTGTATTGTGTTCAGCTCGTTTAGTTTGTCGTCGAAGAGAACTATAAGGTGACTTTTGTAGTTCCGTTCACAAATAGAGCTGTTGCAAAGAGTGTCTCTTTACACTTAGCCTTGAGTTGCACCAGGCCACACTCGGTGCACTTGACGATGTTTTTTCCAGGTGCGGGAAGTACCTTGGTGTGACATCTACTACAAGACAAATACCTCTGTAGAGGTTGAACTCCGTCAGGTGGACAATCCACACTCTTCAGTAAAAATTCTTCTACAACTTCATCACTTCTCTCAATGACTATGTCTGTGCTGTTCACCGTTGATTTCATGTTAAGGGTAAGGTATTTGTTTCCTTTAAAGCTTCTTACTACAATTTTTTTTAGTTCATACGAGGATCCACTGTTAATTTTTTGTATGTCGTTCTCCCATAATACTAAGCGTATTGTGCCAGTATTATCTGTCAGCGTCGCCTCCTGCTTTCGTAAGGTTTTGCCTTTGGTGTGGACAGTTTCTTCTGGTCCCTGAAATACGATCCTACCACTTGTGTTGACAACTCCATTTGTTTTCCATTCTATTAGAGAGGACACAGTGCATACGGTGTCCACTACGTTCTCCTTGAGCTGTTGTTGTATGTCGAATGTGACTTCTTCTTCTGTTGGGTCATCCATCTTAGTTCTTTTATTTAAATGAATTTCATCTTCTTGAGTTAGGTTGTAACGCTTTATTTGGTATTTTGTAAGTTTCACTGGCGACGAGGATTCAAAATTACTTTTGCATTTCTGATGCTTTTCTGGGGAGAAACACACAGTCCTGTATGTTTTGTCTTCTGTTTGCAACTTTAGATCGAAATAGGAGTTGTTTCGTTGACTTGTTTTGATTTCGGACAATCCGTGCAAATATGCAATTAGTGGCTTTTCTGAAAAGTAGAGCACATTATTGCATGTCAGATATTTTAAATGAGTATGGTTATCAGTTGGAATCTAAGATGTTTTCAGGGAAAGGAAAAAAGGGAGTACAAAATAGCCATTCACTTATTTCAGTTTTCAAATTTCTAGGAAAGAGAAATAGCAGAAAGCTTTTAAGAACAGTTCAACATAAAGTATAAAGAAGAAATAAACAAACATTTGTTATGGAATTCAAGAAGCGATTTGAAAGAATGAAGGAATTCTATTAAGTGAATTTTGTATTCTTAAGTTCATTCTATTTAAAGGCTCAGTAAGAAGTGGATATGATTAAAATGGATGGGCATGATCAGCCAGCAAAGGATTTTGACATCATGAGAGCAAGTCAAACAATGATTAATAAATGCCTGTAACTATTGTGCGTTTTTATAAATTACATTATTTAGAACTAAGTAGGATGTTGTATAGTCGTATACCTGTAGTCTGATCCATATTTTGTTCTGTGTTGAAAAGAAAGAAACAACTATCAATTATAGGGGGAAAAATATATATAATTATTATTGGGTTTATGTAATTGTCTTGTTACAAGGTGCAAAAGAAGAGAACTTATCATACTGTAGTTGTTTTTTTCCAATTGACTGATTTAGCATAGTTTGTTTTGCAAGCAATTGTAATCGATTCTCTTCACTCAATCTATATTTAAGATTTTTAGATTTTTTAATAGAACTGAGACGATCAAATGTCATTGGTTCAATTACTATAGAACAAAGATGACGGACACGACTTATTGCAACATATGATATTCCTAAACATGATTCCTTTTTCCCAATGTCAATCCATGCTTTGTTTAAAGTCATTCCTTGGCTTTTATGAATTGTTAACGCCCATGCAAGTGTTAATGGTATCTGCTGTCTTTCATGGAAAGCATTATTGAGGTTTACAGTGGCAGTAAGGGGAAGAATAGGAACACAGCAAGGAATATTTGAAATAGATGGACCGATATAGTTATCAAATTTAACAACCACAGCTATTGGCAAAACAGGAGGTTGGTGATTTTGAGCATAAATTATATCTACAACAATACCAGTGGCACCATTACATAAACCAGCTGATGGCCATAAATTCATTGTTAACATGACTCGAGCACCCTTGGCAAGAAGTACTGTTGGCTGTAATCCAAACATTTCCTGAGAGCTTATGCTTTTTACTTTATTACTGGAATGTCTAGCACTTATTTTTGCTACTGCCTGATTTAGTTGGATCAAGCGTTCATAATTAAACTTTGCTACCTCTTCATTGCTATAGAATAATCGTGTTGCAGTTCTGAACTGTTCCTTGTCAGGAACGTTGGATGGTCTAGTTAACAGTTGTTTCCAATCATCTTGTGTAGATTCACCATTTCGAAGTCGGGACAACAGGTTTCTGAACAGAGTTTGGGAAGAGTTTGAACCTTTGACTCTTTGATTAACAGTGAGAATAACCACCTTTTCAAACATATTATATGCATAATAACCTTGTTCTGCTATTGGACTAGATGGCTTACAGTGGTGTAATGGTTTATCACAAACTGGAGGTAACTGAGCAGGATCTCCAGTTAAAATAATTGATTTTCCACCAAATATGTGCTCTTTTTTCCCAGTGCTTTGTCTACACCGTCTATCAATCCAACCCATTGTTGCTTGACCAATCATTGAGTATTCATCAATAACAATATAGTTAACATTCGAGAGTTTTTCTTGCAAAATAGCAAGACTTTCACCTGTTAAATCTTTATGAGAAGAGGAGGCAACTGGGAGCTTTAAGAATGAATGTATAGTAACTCCATTGACATTAAAAGCTGCTTTACCAGTGGAAGCAGTGATAACACATTTATTGCCTAGATAACTTTGAATTGCATGAATCAAATAACTTTTCCCAGTACCAGCAACACCATTTATGATTAGCAGAAGAGGTTCTTTAGAAGCAGTTATTTGTGAATGGGTAGTTATAATATCATATGCAAGTTTTTGTTCATCACTGAAAGAGTTAACATCAATTTGTTCATTTTCATTATAATGAATAGTGGCAGTATCTTTCTTGATTTTCATCCAGTTAGGCATTTCTCCTTGTTGTTGTTTTGTGTATTTTGAACTGTCCAGATGCCAATTATATGGTTTTTGTTCAACATTTTGTGAATCAAAAGTATTGTCAGAATTATGAAGGTTGGAAAGTATCATCCATTCTTCCTGTAGAGTTGTTTCATTATCAGAGGTTTCATAGCTAGACGTAGTTTGTTCAATATTATCTAAGACATGTTGCAGTTTATTTTCCCATTTTGGAACATGTTGTTTTGCAAAAGGTGAATGCAAAAAATCTCGCCATGCAACAATATATGTATGATCATCTGATGTTTCATCATTCCAAGCATTAGACTGAGAATTTTTGCACGGTTTGTACTTGAGAAGTTGATATTTACAATACAAACCATAATTGTCTCCTTTTGGATTTTGCGAGTAGTTTGGAAAAATTCTGGGAACAATATTTTGTGATTGGTTCACAAGTTTGCTTTTGGTAACTTTATACTTTGCAACAAATGTAACAAAATTCATATTGATAATGTCTGGAAAGTTATGCTGGTAAACTTCACCTTTTGCATATATATCTAACAAAGAATCCTTCGTACACAAACCTGGATCATTCAAGTTTGTTTCAACTTTACGGGAACCGTTTAAACTAATGGGCAAAACTTTAAATGTGGTGGCATTTAATTTCAATGAAAGCAACAAATGCATTGTTTCTTGAGCACTGAAGTCTCTTTCACCAAGTGATTTCATCATAAGTTTTTTCATAACCTTGGTGGGATGTACATCGGAGTCTACATTTTTCATAATAGCATTGAAAGTGTCTTTTAACATTGGTGATCTAGGTTCGCCTTTAGTGGCATATTTAGAAAGGTATTCGACACATGCATGGTGATCAATTATTACCTGTATGTCACAATTAGCTCGCCAACCTTTAAGTTGAATTGGTTGATGATTGTTCAGTCTAGAATAATTTCTTTTGGTTATTACCTTAGCTTTGTACTGAACAGATTTATCCTTTGTATGAATGGGTTCAAACTCTACTCTTGTTTTATCACAGCAATCAAATGGGTATTTAAAGCGACAACATAGCTGTTCTTTGTCTTGTTTGTGTCTAAGGCAATATTTGGTGCTACAATGTGTATGGCGCTGCACAGTGTTTATTAGATCAACATAGTCGTTATCATGATCAGGATCTTGTATACGTTCATGCCTTTTTCTACAAGGGTGAATCTGCGGTTTTGTCCATGTTTTATTTTCTGGTGGAACTGGATTACAAGTTGAAACTAAGGAGTCTACATAGTCAGCAATTTTTTGTGATGCTTTTTTACCTTCCTCGATTTCATGCAATGTCTCAGAGTCATTACAATTATTATTCGATATTTTTTCTGCCAAAAAACCTTTCAGTGCTATTTCAGTGAGCTTACATAGACCTGGATCATTTTTCAATTTTGCCATACCATGACAATGTATACTTCCTCTAGCTTGAAATTCATATCTATACCAGTGCCATTCAGCATTAAGAGTAGTATCATACAACCAGTGCTTTATAAAACTCTCTAGACGTTTGGTAAAAAACCAGTCAACTAAATGAGGGTTGTCTATAACATTTTTTCTTCTGTCTTCATTAGTCAAATCATCGTTATTTTGGACAAAAAGAGAATGCAATTCTGGCCAATGCATGTCAGCTGATGAGAATGTAAAAAATACAGGAGCTTCCTTATAAGCAATTATAGCTTTTAAATCTTCTCGTGTCTTATGCCAATAAGCATTACTGCCAGTGATGTTGGCAACATATCTCGAAAGCTTTGACATAAAATTTGTAGAACTATTATTAGATGCCATACTTCGAAGTTCATCTATTGTAAGATGTGATTCACCAGGATTTTGTTTTAGGAAAATACTACTTTGTTGCAAAGCTCTTTTTCTTTGAATCATGTTTAGCCCCCAATAAGAAAATCTAGGATGAGATGCAAAACGATATACCCATTTCCCATTAACATTTTCTGCAAATTTAATTAAGTGCTGTATTCTACTGGAAAATGTAACATCTCTCTGTAAAGATGGATTAGTTGGATCACCTTTGCCATCTGGAAATAAAGTTTGAAAAGCCATAGTAGCAAGAAACGGTGTAGTATATTCATTGAGTGGTTCACTCTCAACTGAAGGCCAATTTATTCTGGGAGAAGCTAACTCATTATGAATTGCATCTATTTCAAGGTTATCATTGTCAGATTGAGGAAGAAAACTACTTGTTTCTGTATATTTATCAAATACTTGCTCATCATCACTGGAAACACCAAGATCACTATCACCATTCTCCTCATTACTCATAGCATAGTCATTCACTTCTGTGTTGATAGTTTGCAGATCAATTGGAACACCATTTATTGGCAAATGATTTAGAGAATTGCTATCAATTTGAATCATCTGGTATTGGGGATTGTGTTTTACTAACCAAAGTAATGCTTGTTTAACTTTTTCTTTTCTAACAACAACATCTTTGAAAGTATTATCTTTCCCCTTCATGGTTACCACAATCAATGGGATGTCTTTAGGATATCTTGGTAGCGTTTGGGCTAATTCTGTAATTTTTTTAGGTAAATTAATACAATGTCCAGAATAACCTCTCTGACCTCCTGGTTTAACATAAACTTTCATGATGGGAAGTGCTCGTGCTATCAACATCTCTTCAATTTGAGTTAAACCCTGTAACTCTTCTGGTACATTGGATGGAATCATTAAATTTTCTATGGAAAATTTTTTTGGAGTTACTTTATCAGATAAACATCTTCGACAAATGTATGGTGATTTTGGTTTAGATTTCAAAGGCCATGCCTCACAACACACTTAACATTGACTTATAGAAAATTGAATAGACTTGTGAAAGTTTGAAATATTTTTTTGACTAAGCTTGTCATTCTCATAGATAGGCACTGTTTTATCTGGCATGTGGGGTATGTCTGTTTGTTGAAATGATTCGTTGATATCATTTTTACCATCATTTTTAACATTACAAGTGCTATAATCAAACTTGTTTTTTTCTTGTTTGTCAACATTTTTCAGATAACTGTCCTGATCAACACTATATTAATTTATTTTCCTTTTTTTTAAAGCTTGATCAATAGAAATATGTTCATCACTTTGGCAAATAACATTCTTTCGTTTTCCATTTTTCTTTGCACAGTTAGTTTCATCCTGAGCAGTAAAGTCTGAACTCACATCAAGTACAACATCATAATGCACACCATTAGTATGGTTAATATAAATTGCACACTTGTTTTCTGGAAGAGAACCATGTAGCATTGAGTTTGAAAATTTATGCCATTTGTAAACATCACCTACTTTGGTGTAAACATATATGTCTGTTTTTAGCAACGAACATGCAGCCAGAATTTCAATATCTGTTCCCCAAACTCTTTCCCACTATTATTGAGATAGTCACTCAAAGATGTTGTGAGATGTGGTTGTAGTAAGCTTTCAATATCTTTCATGTGATTAATAATTTTTGTTCTCAACTGAGTGTGATATGCTTGCCGCCCTGTTACAACATATGATATTGCTCGAAAAAAACAGTTACCATCACCATGTATATAATGGAGCTTAGTGGGACTTGCTAGTTTATTATTCGGCAAAACAAAATTATGCTCACAAACAAGCGGCAAATTAACTATGCAACACATGAATCTTTGAACCTTGCCATCAATAGGAATAAAATGGAAGCCATTTTTAGATGCACTGTTTATTCTATAGTCAGCAAAACCCTGAGCAGTAAAGCCATTTTTAGATCCACTGTTTATTCGATTGTCAGGAAGATCCTGAGCAGTAAAGTCTGTACTCACATCAAGTACAACATCATAATGCACACTATTAGTATTGTTAATATAAATTACACAGTTGTTTTCCGAAAGAGAACCATCTAGCATTGATTTTGAAAATTTATGCCATTTGTTAACATCACCTACTTTGGTGTAAACATATATGTCTGTTTTTAGCAAAGAACATGCAGCCAGAATTTCAATATCTGTTCCCCAAACTCTTACACTTGCCATCCCACTATTATCGAGATAGTCACTCAAAGATGTTGTGAGATGTGGTTGTAGTAAGCTTTCAATCTCTTTCATGTGATTAATCATTTTTTTTCTCAACACAGTGTGATATGCTTGCCGCCCTGTTACAACATACGACAATGCTCGAAAAAAACAGTTATCATCACCTTTAATGTTGAACAATTTTGAAGGATTACCAAGCTTTTTAAGCAACTGATGATGAAAGTTATGTTCAGTAAGTAATGGCAAATCAAGCAATGAACACAAAAATCTTTGAGAGTTTACATGGACAGGTGTGAAAAACCCCAACACACTACCTCTGCCGAAAGACATTGCAAAAGTTGAATCTTACCTCTGCTGATGAAACTGTTCTTGTAATTGAAATTGTAACAGTCTAGATGTATATTAAGGAGTAAAATGAATTTACTAAGTGAATTATTAGCATTGAAAGACCAGCAAAACAAAAGTTTGAAACACGTTGGATGGATGGCCACCACAAAACGAGGCATGTAAAACACACACCAGCAAAACAGAAGTTAGAAACACGTTGGATGGATGGCCACCACAAAACGAGGCATGTAAAACACACACCAGCAAAACAGAAGTTAGAAACACGTGGAAGCCCACACCAAAACGAGACGTGTATAAAAACACACCAACAAAAGCACAATTATGAATTAATATATCTCTTATTGTCTATTCAGTTATGTTATTATAATATGTTTGCCACAACTAAATATGAAATAAGGTTTTGTGTTTTAAAGCCTTCGATAATTGACAATAACTTACCGTCTTTCTAAAAGCTCACAAGTCAAATCGAACACTCACTGACTTCACTATGAAAGGTTTTTCTGTAGATGAAACATAAAATGAAGGCCATTCAATATTAAATGATACATATGTAAGAAAACAAACTTACGAAAAATTACGCACAACAGCATATGTACGACATAGTTATATCGCACAACACTCCAAAAGAAAAGCAATGTATTAAGACAAAATACTCGAAACTGTACGCCATTGAAGAGACACAACGCAAAGTACCCGAGTGCAAAGGCCAAAACAGGACACACGCCGACCTCTTAGTAGGACAGTTTAATCGAAAGAAATTAATAGAAGAAAACAGTTTACAACAACATTGGCAACTAATATGTAATGAAAAAACTACTAAAATAAGCTACTGAAAAATTACTAAAGACATTTATGCATACATACCTGAAAACAGTACAAACGAAAAGAAAGCACATGTACTTCGCGCGTTGTATTCTGGTTAGTTGTTTCCACACTGCATTTTGGGTCTATTGCAATGCGATGGGCCAATGAAAGATTTGAAAAAAGCCCCACTACATTATTTAGGTTTGCTGCCTTGCTCGCTCGCTTCAGGCTCGCTCGCTGCGGCAGCAATAATAGTATATAACAACAGTATATATAGTATTAAAGAAATACCAAATGGTTTTCCGTGTTTGGATAATCGGATCCAAACACGCGGGATGTTGTGAGTTGATGTCAATCTTATTTTGTTTTTGCAAGACTGCTCTCAAAACTTTGTTTGGATACTCTGATCCTGCACGGTTATTGACCAATCAGGGCACGCGTAGTATAAATGTTATTTTATAAATAATAACCCTCTACATTAATATGATATAATCTACTACAATGTTCCAAATAGACCAGTGTGAGATTGAAGAATGTTACATGTACATACCGGTACATGTACACATGCATGTATATACTGTACTATACAGTTGAATCCTGATAACTCGAACTCTTGGTGACTTGAACCTCGTGCTAACTCGAACCAAAATCGATTTCCCCTGGTTTTGATTTATATATTTACTGTAATTTTACTCTCGGTAACTCGAACTCTCGATAACTCAAACCTCCCGGTAACTCGAAGTGATTTCGTTTTCCCTTCAGGTCAATTTCTCTATAATTATACCCTCGATAACTCGAACCTTATCTGTCAAAGTCAAAACATACAGATGTAATCCAGAACACTTAGTTTATTAATGTATATCCTTCGTGTCAAGAGTTTTTGGTAATAGGAATTGTCTACAGGAACTCAGTAAATAAAAGCGGTAAAAAACCCAGTGTTGCTTGACAACACTTTAAAATGTCAATGAATTATCGAATTTCGTCTGTCTCTTGAAGTGCAGTGTGCATTGTACTTTCTATAGCGACTAATTCGATGCAACTACAGTACACTCACTACAGGTACCATAGTGGGTTTTTTTTAAATTTGCTTCGCTTTGTTTTGTTTTGTTTTGTTTTGTTCTGTTCAGTTATGCTATGTTTTTTTAATAAATCGTTCTAGTTCGACTGTTTCTTGGTCAGTAAACCTGATTAAACGCAGGGAGTTTGATAAGTCATAGTAAACAAACAATTTCCGGTTATTTGTTCCCAACTCCCGAGAACTCGAACTCCCGATAACTCGAACCTTTTCCGGTTTCACTTGGGGGTTCGAGTTATCGGGATTCAACTGTACATGTATACTGTACTGCTTATATGCTGCGACTTACAACTTCACAATTTAAAGCATGTCTGCAAAAAATGTTTGAGGCCAACGCAGGTGGTCATTCACAGGCCTCGAATTTAGCGGCGGCACCGCACCGACAGCCACTGGCCGTCGATGCCCTGCTTGTTGGCCGCTAAATATACTGAAATCCACGGCCAGTAGTGGCCTGCCCTCAACCACAGCACTTAAGCGTTGTAATACAAAGTGTATGATTAGTAAAATTTACAATAAAACCTAAAACTCGCTGAAATATCTGCAGTATTTAAAGTGTCACTGAGACGAAATTTTTACTCCTACTTTTTTCTCTATGAGCCTAAAGTGCATGTATCCTGAAAAAATCCTAAAGTGCATGTATCCTGGAAAATCCTGAACTATGAATATATTAATTAGTATTTACAATGTGAACAATAAGATATAAAACACAATGTAGTATTAATACCAAAAATACAATATAATACCAAACGAAGTTTCATGCTGATATTCGGAAAAGTAAAGCAGATATTGACGAAAGAAATGCGCAAATTCGCTGTTACCATTAAAATGGACGTGTTTATTTGAGACTGGGTCTAGGATGTCTGTGACGTCAAAGTCTCAACCCAACAAAACACCTTGTGTGATAGTAAACAAGCGTAGCTTGGAAGAATCGCTCATTAAAATTAAATTATTCCGTCATGCCATCATCACGCTGTTGTACAAGATTGCAGCAATCAATCTGATATTAAAGCAGGAATACCCTTGCATAGGAGTCCAATTGATCAAATTGCGAAGAGAGTTTGGAGTAAATTTGTCCAAACGAAGCGCGTCAATTTTAAGGTGTCACTGAGACGAAATTTTCACCTCTCATTTTATTTCATCATTGTGAAGTATACCCACCTACAACCTACTGTACGAAGTTTTAAATCGAAATTCAAAAAAGAGGCGCTGTTTTTGCGAGTATAGAAATCTTAAATTTGACGGCCGCCAATGCTGTATACAAGAGGTTGTCAGTGAATGAAAAATAAAATATTCTATCAACGCACACAGTTATACAGGATTCTAGTAATGAATGAGATTATTCTGCAGGGATTGCGCAGTATATAAGCCCAATTGACAAATCATACGAGCAAACTGGGTTACGTCCGTTTGTTCGGAACATAACGCGCCGACACGCAATTTAAACCAGATGATTCATAGTTTGTTTCAATCAATTTTCCATGAAGATTTTTAGAGCGACCTTATTACTACAAACAAGATAGTTTTTCAGCGTGGTAATGTGCCTATTATTTGAAAGACTAACAAAACTTTGGAGGCGAATATTTCTTGTCCCCTGTTCTTGTACCATACCATGGTAATCACAGTTCCACTATACTTTTATTTAAGATTATAAAATATATCATGTAAGTAAAGCAAACGACAACGAAGGTTTGAATTTGATGCATTGTATTTGTATATATAAAATACATGTATATACTAGAAATTCATTTAGTATTTTAAAACTTAAAGAAAATGCTATTAGATGTTACAAAATATATAGCATAACTAACTCAATAAATATACAGTCTGATTTGCAAAGCAACAAAGCGTAAATACTAATCTAAATATTTTAGGGGTAGAAAACTTGAGAAATTTAATTTAACCAAAACAATTCTACAAGCTGAAGCAGTTCAGCACTTTAGTTATATTTATGCGCCAGCTTTGTGAGCCACGTCAACAGGCCATTCATGCAAATTGACAGAATTATATACTGAGGCCAACTAGTTTTCTTTTTCTTTTCTGTCGCTGTATAATTTCCAACAGGAGAGAAAATGCTCTCGAACTTTTGAATTTCTATGTAGTAGAATAATAATAATAATAATAATAATGGAAACTTTATTAAATATCTTTTTAGATAATATACAATTCTAAATTTCGCTTATTTAAGGTAATTTACAATCGGCTACTTGAATCAACGCTAACAATATATAACTAATAACTATATATAACAACATAAAATAAATATACAGTACAATAATTTTAAAAAGTTAGCAGTTCAGGATTTGTCCATTCCTTGTTTCGGCAACAGAATATGTAATAGGTGGTTCTGATTGCGATCGTCGTCATTCTATTAATACAATATTTTTGGTGAGTCTTGTCAAGACTAAGATCATTCAGCATTTCTATGAATGTAGAACATTCTGCTGCAAAGACACCAAGGCAGCTAATCGATAGGTTTACAAATTTAACTGATCTGAATTGTTCACTTTGACTTTGTTCTCTTATCAATTCTGAATATTTGGATTTTTTACTATCGACGTTGTTTTGAAGATTTGACTCAAAACCAGCAGTCAGTTCAACAATGTAGAGGCATCCACTTGGAGTTGATAGGAGCAAGTCTGAACGGTATGTATCACCAGTTATTATGGATGGACTTTTATAACCTGGAAGATCAACATAAAGACTTGAACCACTTACGGTCTGTAGGGTCGTTGCGAGAAAGTTCAAGATAGAGTCGTGTCTCCATGTAAATCGTTCCAGGTACGACTGGCAACCTGGCACTACGTGAAGAAGAGTTTCAGGAGCCAGACAAAGAGAACAATCTGAAGTTGGTGATACACCCCATCTTGCAAGGTTTTTGCGCGTGGGAAGAGAGTTATTCATATATCGTATTGTAAAATTAAAAATATTTTTCGGGAGGTTGGACTGAGACGCACACCATATTTTCGTAAGCTGGGGAAAGGAGAACTTAGTAATATTGGAGAAGAACGATCCCTGACAGGTTAAATGGTTATGAAGTCTATCTTCTTGTCCAGAGCGAAAGTCCTTAAGAACTTGCTTGGTGGAGTTATAGACATCATACTGGATATATGTGCTGTTACTAGTTGACTTCCAGAGTTCATTGATTGCTTGGTTTGGAGATGTTTTAAGAGCTGTACGGATAACTGTTTGGCATTGGGTGAATTTGACAGATGGAGGACAAATATTAAGACCAAATTTGTTTCTGGTTAGGTAGACAGTACTAAGTGTTCCTGACACAAGTATTTCAAGCCATTTACGAATATAACTGTTCACTATAGAATCAATATTCGCTGAAATCCAAGTTTTTGATAAAGTAGTAACAGTAAAATGCCATGATATTTTGGATAAAACAGCGACTGTACAAGAGGATTTTATTTTTTGGATGTAGTGGCTTTGAATCAATATCAGTCATTAGTTCGTCAATGAGGGAGGTAAGTTGAGACTTGTGTTGTTGATCGGACATATTGAAATCAAAGTATCTTCCTAAATATTGAAAATACTCGCCAATTTTGGTCGCTGGAATTAGTTGATTATTAATGAGGAGTTTCGGTAGATATTGGATGGATTTTGTTACAGCTTTTTTAATGCCAAAAGTACTACACTTATCAATCCGTATAATCATGTTGGACCATTGGCACCAAATAGAAAAGCGGTTCAAAAGATGTTGGTTTTCTGATTCTTGACTACTTATAACAGCAACGTCATCAGCAAACTGAAACCAGTGGATAGGATTTAAAAACTGAAAGGAGAAACCAAATTGACGATACTTCTCGGCTTTGATATGCTGAATAAAAGTGTTAAAACACATATTAAACAGCAGAGGATGGAGACAATCGCCTTGCAGTACGCCACGGCTAACAAATATGAACGGAGTACAGAATTCAGGTGTAATTATTGAGGTACGGAAATCCGTGTATAGACTTTTTATAACAAATTTTATATGATCAGGGATATGGTGGTAATGAAGGACGGATTGAATTAAATTGTGATGAACTTCGTCAAAGGCATTTTTCAGGTCAAGTAGAGTGATGACAAGAGAGCGTTGTTTGATCCGAGCTTTGTTAATAATATTAGCCATTTGTGCAGTGTGTTCTAGAGTACCAGACAGGTTAGGATTAAAGCCCTTCTGTATATTATGTTCTATAAAGTTATTAGTGGTGAGGAATGATTACATTGCGTTGCGTAGACAGGAAGTAAACACTTTTAATGGTATGCTTTCCAGTGTGATGGGTCGGAAATTGGATGGTATATTAGCCTCGCCTTTCTTGTGAATAAGAATTGTGCAAGCTTTTTTCCACTCAGAAGGAATGGTTCCGGACAACCAAACAGCACGTATTAGGTCAGTTAAATATGTTCTAAGGAAAGACAACGTTTAAAACATATTATGGAGAGCTGATCAAGGGGACACGGAGAACCAGAAGCTTTCATTTTACGGATTATATTTGTGACTTGTTGATATGATGGAGGGTCAAGGTCAAATTGAACTTCAGGATTAGATAACCTAGGAATCCAATTGGGAATGTTAAACAGTTTGTTAGGATGAATTGCAGCGAGAGTATTGGTGAAGTAAGAAAGGCATTCTGTCATGTTGAAAGATGGAAGTACAACGTCTTTCGTGTTTAGAACATTTTTAACATAACCCCAGAAATTTTTACCGATGTATTTATCATGGTTGAGCGATTGATCTTTGGCTTTGCCGTCTAGACTGGACTCATTGTTGTTATTTTGACGAAGTCTATCACGCAATGTATGCGATACATATTTGATTTCGTTTGGGTCACCACTGGTAGATTTGAGTGATTTTAGAGCCTTCTTTAAATCCTTGACTGTATACTCCTTATATTTATTTACTAATGAATCGTCGGGCACTGATTCAGCATAACCAAAGTTCTGAGCAAAATATTCGTATATGATGTTATTTAATACCTTGATGTTTGAATTTAGACCTTGTGCAGTGATTGGCTCATTTGATAGAAGAGCAAATTTAAAATATTCATTAGCCGTTGACCATTCAGAATTACTTTTAGGTAGTTTAATGCCTTTTTTAAGGCTTGGAATATTTTCTTCGTTAACTGTAGGTGCCGTGTTGACGGTTAATTGATCATTTTCAGTGAAATCTGCGGAGTTTTCAGCAGCTTGTTCCTCTAGGTCATCGCAAAGTTCACGGTTTAACCCATCTATTACTCTACAACTGCGTTGATCCATCTTTAGACCACGCGCACCTTTACATATTTTACCACAGCAACACTTTATTACGATACGACTTGTAAATAATAACTTGTAAAATTATGTATAATAGGTTGTTCTGATGGCAATAGATATCATTTTTCTGACACAATAATTTTGATGCTTCACATCAACTCCTACATCGTTTAACATTGCTATAAAGGAGGTACATTCTTTTGCGAAAACACCGAGTGAACTAATCGAGAGATTGACAAATTTAACAGTGCTAAAGTGTTCACTTTGTTGTCTAACTATATAATAATAATAATAATAGTAATAGTAATAGTAATAGTAATAGTAATAGTAATAGTAATAGCAATAGCAATAGCAATAGCAATAGCAATAGCAATAGCAATAGCAATAGCAATAGCAATAGCAATAGCAATAGCAATAGCAATAGCAATAGCAATAGCAATAGCAATAGCAATAGCAATAGCAATAGCAATAGCAATAGCAATAGCAATAGCAATAGCAATAGCAATAGCAATAGCAATAGCAATAGCAATAGCAATAGCAATAGCAATAGCAATAGCAATAGCAATAGCAATAGCAATAGCAATAGCAATAGCAATAGCAATAGCATTAGCAATAGCAATAGCAATAGCAATAGCAATAGCAATAGCAATAGCAATAGCAATAGCAATAGCAATAGCAATAGCAATAGCAATAGCAATAGCAATAGCAATAGCAATAGCAATAGCAATAGCAATAGCAATAGCAATAGCAATAGCAATAGCAATAGCAATAGCAATAGCAATAGCAATAGCAATAGCAATAGCAATAGCAATAGCAATAGCAATAGCAATAGCAATAGCAATAGCAATAGCAATAGCAATAGCAATAGCAATAGCAATAGCAATAGCAATAGCAATAGCAATAGCAATAGCAATAGCAATAGCAATAGCAATAGCAATAGCAATAGCAATAGCAATAGCAATAGCAATAGCAATAGCAATAGCAATAGCAATAGCAATAGCAATAGCAATAGCAATAGCAATAGCAATAGCAATAGCAATAGCAATAGCAATAGCAATAGCAATAGCAATAGCAATAGCAATAGCAATAGCAATAGCAATAGCAATAGCAATAGCAATAGCAATAGCAATAGCAATAGCAATAGCAATAGCAATAGCAATAGCAATAGCAATAGCAATAGCAATAGCAATAGCAATAGCAATAGCAATAGCAATAGCAATAGCAATAGCAATAGCAATAGCAATAGCAATAGCAATAGCAATAGCAATAGCAATAGCAATAGCAATAGCAATAGCAATAGCAATAGCAATAGCAATAGCAATAGCAATAGCAATAGCAATAGCAATAGCAATAGCAATAGCAATAGCAATAGTAATAGTAATAGTAATAGTAATAATAAAATTTTTTCAGTGTCTAGACTCTAGATTTCTTTAGCATTGACAGCTAATTGGGGACACAAATGTATAAAATGTATCAGGCATCAAATACAAGCTAGAGCCACATTACATATACATACATATTCTTATACACATTCATACCAACATAAAGATAATGCTAAAATATACTTGTGATCACGGTCATAGTGTCTCTACCACGACGTCAGAATTGAAATGTTGCTATATTGAAAATGTATTGTACTTTTCTTCGGCAATATCTTGTTCGTATTGCGCGATTATCAATCTCGTCAGCCGAAGCAATACAATCATCGTCCTGGCAAATTTCGAAGCCAGATTCGTCAAAATGGGCTACCATATACTCCAAACATATAACGGATGATTCCGTTTCGATCCATAGCCAGAAGAACAACTAAATTATGATGAATTCGACATTTTTGTTGTCAAATTATATGCGTTTCTTCCTTAGTCACGCAATTTTGGGTTACGACTAGACGTCACAACAGTAGTCGTTATAATAATGGAGAAACAAAATGTGTAGAGATTTGGTACCGAGTGATTAACCAATCAGAGACGCGTAATTAATTGGCTATCCAATGAGAAAATCGGAAAAGATTTGAATATATTCATATGGACGGGGGGTGTCAGAAAGTAGGTGTTGGCTCCTAGGTATTAATAAGGATTATAATAGGTCAGGAGGGGTGGGACGGTTATTGTGAAATGGTGGAAATGAAATGGTGGAAAAGAAGTGTGTGTGTGTATTTCCATTCATCCATTCATCCATTTCCCTTATGTTGTAGTTTTTTGGAGCGTGTATGTGTGTCAGATACCATGCATAGTTTCGAAAGACAATTAGAGAAAAATTTGTTTTTATTTTTTATGATTTTTTTAGCGTAAAAAAAAGGGTTTTTTTACGCTCGGACTGGTGGAGCTGTGCACGGTATGCCACCATCTTGTCAAATGAGGGGATCGTGGGCGGATCGTGACGTATATGCTTGTGTATATTAGACCACACCCTTCCTGTCTACGTCCATATCCATGACCATATATGGTATGTGTGTTGGGTTTTTTTTGCCGGAAAAATTTATTTTTTTCTTCCATATTTGGTATGACTTTTTTTTTGCTCACCCAGCGTTACCCATATTTTGTAAAGATTTTGTTAGAATTATGTGTTATTTTTGTGTTTTGTTTAACGTATATCGTATTGACCATGTAATACAACTATAAAGAACAGATATTTTTTCTTTCTTTAAACAGCAAATGGATGGGAAAGATTCCTATTATCGCGCTCTTGCTGTCGATATATCTGGATTTAATAACAATGTGAAGAAAGAGGAAGAAGAATAAACCGACTTGAGTATTGCGGTTAAAACAGCTATTAAGGCTATACGTTCAATCATGCGAAGAAGAAAACAAGAATTAGACAATATTATCGATCAATGGACAATTTGCATTATCGCAATGCATGCTGGTAGTTGAGGTACGTATTCACTTTCAGGGGAAATGGCCGGCGTCAGGCGAGCATTTCGCCTGAAAGATTAATTAACTGTTTTAGCGGTATTTTCTTTCCCGAATGAGAGATTTTTACTTCTCGTTAGGACAGGTAGGTTATGAACTATGTTTTGTGTAAATGGGAGCGAAACTGCTTTTGAAACTGGCCAGAAAATTACTTCAGAGTTGTCGATGGAGTGAAGAACGTTCGAACAAAACCATGCTTGAAGAAATAACTTTTTGCACATTTCTAGGTGAGTAAAGAAATCGATTGCTGTACAGTAAGCCATTTGGCCTGACATTCATGCATATGTAGTAGATCTATTCAAATCGTATAGTTGATGCCCTTGTAAATGTCTCTTCTCTGCATTTCCGCTGGTTGAAATTGACAAGGCTTTGAAACAGCTCACGATCACTTGTTGTTCGAATAGCATCACCTCGTCAGGCTTTGTTTTGATTTGTTTTGCATGAAAAAAAACTTGTTTCACTAGCCACTGTTCAGGTATTTTGCAAAAACTCCGAGTGCAAAGTGATTTCGGTTTCACTTGGGTTTTGGTCTTTGTTTTTCTTCTCTCCCCTTTTGTACGGGTGAAAATACTGTATAAATTTTAGTGTGGTGTAAAATACAGTACAATAGGCTAAAATAATTGTTCTAACGTTAATTCTATTCGACTGTTGTCACAGAGCCCTAGTCGTCGTTTGTAACCTATAGCTATAAATTGATTCAATAATATAAACTGTAGGCAGATATTTAAACTGTTTGGTAGCTAGCTAAATGCTGTAAATTTCTAATTAAACTGTAAGTCTGAATTAGATATCCAATAATAACTCTTTGCATTTAAAACTTGGGGACTTTGGTGTTTTTTTTACAAAGTCTCATCTGTGATCTGTGCCTGTGGCACCAGCTGCAAGGGGGGAAGCTGCCCCTATTTGTCACCCGGACCGTTAGTGTGAAATTTGATGAGAAACAGGGGGGAAAGAATAATTAATGTTAGCAAAATTGCAGATATTTTGCCATGTTTATTAATGACATCCAGTGGCATAGGCCAGGGTCTTGAGTTTTGGGGGGGCAAGAACCTCAAATTCCTAGGGGGGTTGGGGGCATGCCCTGGAAAATTTTGGATTTCTATGGTCTCTGAAACGCTATTTCCTGTATTTTGAGGCAAGAATTTAAGAGTACAGTAATCCAAAAGCCATAAATTACATAATTTTGTTGATATCAAAGCAGAACATAGAATGATACACATCAGAATATCTTTAGATTTACATGTATTTATGAACCAGTCGTAAATGTAAAAACAAGTTGGAGGCATTTTGTATAGACTTGCATTTAGTATTGTAATTTATAGCATAGCATGCCTGCTAAATATATAACACATTACTAGTCTACTCACTTGGCCTTAAAACACTGTGCCCCCTCCCTGCGAGTTTCTCAATGGATTTAAACTTTTCACGAGAACGGTCTTGGAGACCATTGGGGGGCGACCACCCACCCCCGCCCCCCTTCACTACACTACTAATAACATCACCATGTTGCATTCTGCAAAACTTAAGTCACTTGCATGATGATGGCTAATTGAATTTTCCTATAAATGTCTAAGAATGTTGTTGAAAAAGAATGTCTACGATATACAGCATGCCCTCAGACCCCCCGGGCCCCAATCCCCCCATACACCAATATGCCAGTCCTATCAGTGCCTTGCACTCTTGTGTGGGCCAATGGGAATGGACATTAACCTGTTTCACAGGAAGTCCAGCTATGTTATATAAACCCTCAAAACTTGTGACACTACATATATGTTGTATCAAATAACCAGATCTTTCTCCAGCAGACCACACCTACTGTAAACCTAGAAAGGCAAGAAAGGTGTCCTCCACTTTTCCATTTTCTTTTGACTTGGCTGTTATTGGATCCACTGTATCTTTACAGTCTTTCACAGGTGGGACTGAGAAAGTCATAAAATATGTTTCATAATTTGGAAACCCAGTGTGCAATTCCCATTTTTTATTACTGTTTTTGAAACATTGAACTGAAAATGTTTGCTGTTCTACTTTCTCCCTTAGACTCATAGAGCCAAAATTTCATCATAACCATATTAGATTTTATTTTTCTCTGATCCAGTATCCAACTCAATATTTGTGTGCTCTGATTGGCTCAGTGGCAAGCAGTTTGTATCCTCCTATCCAGATCTTGCAACCAAACAGTTTAAATATATGCTTACAGTGCATTCTTTACATGTTAAAACTACTCTTAGTACTACAGTTTATATTATTGAATGAATTTATAGCTATAGGTTACAAACGACGACTAGGGCTCTGTGACAACAGTCGAATAGAATTAACGTTAGAAGAATTATTTTAGCCTATTGTACTGTATTTTACACCACACTAAAATTTATACAGTATTTTCACCAGTACAAAAGGGGAGAGAAGAAAAACAAAGACCAAAACCCAAGTGAAACCGAAATTACTTTGCACTCGGAGTTTTTGCAAAATACTTGAACAGTGGCTAGTGAAACAAGTTTTTTTTCATGCAAAACAAATCAAAACAAAGCCTGACGAGGTGATGCTATTCGAACAACAAGTGATCGTGAGCTGTTTCAAAGCCTTGTCAATTTCAACCAGCGAAAATGCAGAGAAGAGACATTTACAAGGGCATCAACTATACGATTTGAATAGATCTACTACATATGCATGAATGTCAGGCCAAATGGCTTACTGTACAGCAATCGATTTCTTTACTCACCTAGAAATGTGCAAAAAGTTATTTCTTCAAGCATGGTTTTGTTCGAACGTTCTTCACTCCATCGACAACTCTGAAGTAATTTTCTCGCCAGTTTCAAAAGCAGTTTCGCTCCCATTTACACAAAACATAGTTCATAACCTACCTGTCCTAACGAGAAGTAAAAATCTCTCATTCGGGAAAGAAAATACCGCTAAAACAGTGAATTAATCTTTCAGGCGAAATGCTCGCCTCAGGCCGGCCATTTCCCCTGAAAGTGAATCCGTACCTCAACTACCAGCATGCATTGCGATAATGCAAATTTCCCATTTGAAGACGATTATGTAGATTCTCCACAACCAAACTATTTATTTAAAGATGTACAAAATGCGATAACTGATAATACTCTATCAGTAGAACAGATGTTATCTGTATCTGTGTGAATAAATGTATCCAATATCAGTTATTAAACGGATGTTTATCATTGCATGCACATTTTTCCTTGTGAAATAAACGTGTATTTTTATTCATATTATACAATACAATACAATACATAAAACGCGAAAGCAGATTTTTGTTGGTTTCACTTTGCTTACTCATTAGCATATTGGGTAAAGATTTTTATTAGAATTATGTTGTTTTTTTATGTTTTGTTGTTATTATATGTTACTTTATTTTTTATTATGAATTTTTACCCTCATTTTTTAGCTTTATTTTGGATATTTTTTTTAGGAATGAAAATTTTGAAATTTTTTATATTTGAAGTTATTCTTCAACTTTTTTTGAAATTTATGGTCTTACTTTTTTAGTTAATGTGTAAAAAACACATATTTCTTTTTTAGATGAAAGCGTTGTTTTTTATTTTTTGTTTTTTATTTTTTTGGTGAAATTTAAACAAAGAGCGTTTTATTAGACAAAGACGTCAACAGAGTATGAGCAGAAGATGTCGCCAATCGATAGCCTAATTTGGGGTAAAATGCTGCAATACGTGTACGGTGACAATTCAATTGTGACTTTACCCATAAAACAGCATGTTCAACACCAATTAAGCAAGGACATTGAAGAATTAGTGTGTCAAGTGCAAAAAATTCTGGATGAAAAGTTGAGAGAGATTAAACTTGACGATGATTTTAAAATAGAGATCTTGGCACCTTGCCTGAGGGGGCTAATAAAATGGGTTGTGAAGAAGATTGAAAAAACACGGGAAGTAAAACGACAGAGACAACAACAAGAGATTCAAGCAATGAAATATTATTGATGTTGATTGATTGAATAAACATTCTACTTTGATGAATATAAACAGTTTTATTTACATTATATATATATATATATATACAGAATTTATAAGTTATATGGAATTATATTTTTTTTTTGATGCGCTTCTTAGATCTAGCTTTTATCATTTTTTTTAACGATTTGGTCACATTTAATTCTATAATGTATACAATTTAAACTAAATATAATTGATAAAATTATTTTTGATTTCTGTTTGTGTTTTACTTGAATGGCTAGTTCAATTAAAAAACTAGTTTGTTCCTGTTCTTCGATACAGTAATGTAACTGTGATCCGTTATCTATATTGGCCGCAATATACCTGATAGCAACTATTGTTTTTATTTGTTGCGGTGCGACTGAAGAAGAGTATTTCATGATCGTAAACAGATCATATTTACGTGTTGAAGGTGAATATGTCAGGACGAAGTTTTCGGGGGTATTACTCCAATCGAAATCATCCAATGGGTAATGATAATGTAGAAACGGGAACGCGAAGTGTTGTTTACCCTTGTTTGGAATGTTGACCCACGAATACAAATGTCTTTGGTATGTCGTCGACCATTAGTAGAGAGAGCCTACGGGTAGTACACTCAGTTCAAACAAACAGTGTTCGCAATCAAGGTTCTCTTCGTGTATGATGAAGTCTTCCATTTTTTTAATCTCGTTCGACGAAGATGTTTTGTGTCTGCTTTACATCATATATTCAATGTATAAATACCCACGTATTGTATTTTCGAAACCTAAAAAGGACCCATACCAAATATGGTCAAGAAATACACAATCATAAAATAGTGAATGACTCGACAATATTCCATACCATATACAACCTCGTACCCAGGGTCTTATCTCCGCTCCCCGCCCACCACGCTACGAAAAGACCCTGGTTGCGGCTGGTCACGTGCCGCCTAAACGAATTTTATATCAGGGGAGGGGTAGTAAGCTTTAGTAAGCTGCACAATCAATGCTACAACACAAGTCCAGTTTTGATACTCGTATTCTAAAATCTGATATTAGATTTAGCCATTTAGGCGAACTATAAAGTTTAATAAAAAGAATGAAAAGCGCGATTCAAGAACTGTATTTACCTGACTTTCTGTTGATGACAAATGCGAGTGAAAGGACGGCAATCGACTTGATGTAGTTGCAATCTTTGCCGAATCGCTTCTTTTAGTACTTTTCGCTGCGGTTATCGGAGCAGAGGCTGAAATGTCAATGCATTTTAGTGCGAGAGAAAGTGGTTTGGCTCTTTCACATGGCCTGCAGATTAAACGAGGATTAAACGAGGAAGAGCATCGTCGCGAGGAAGTCTTTGGCGGTAAAACATTTCGGCTGAATAAAGCAGTTCAAAATTTGCCTTGCTGTACAAATTTTTAAGGTACTTCACATCACCAACACTGCGACAATTTCAAAGTCTAGTCGACATGAGTATCGACGGTGCATTTAATAGACGATTGCTATATCTTCTTCGGGCCGTCGGGGTTTCTTTACCTTTCGGATTCGATATGATCTTTGACAACGTACACCACAGAAGAAAGCACGAGATATGTTTTGTTATAAACACTGAGTACGTTTGTTTTTTGTTGGTTTCATTTTAACAGATATTTTGCGATCAGACAGCCTGATCAGACGCCAGTCTGACGACGCCAGACGTAATATATTATTTGTATAAACAAAGGTGAAAACTTGTAATTGTGCCTTTGTCACTCCTCCCTGAGTATTTTTGAAATCGTTAATTAAAAAAAAATTTTTAGGGGGCACGTGACCAGCCACAACCAAGGTCTTTTCGCAGCGGTGGGCGAGGGCGGGGGAGCGGAGATAAGACCCTGGGTACGAGGTTGTACCATATATAGTATACGTCTATGATGGGTAAAAATAAAATTTTCATACATCTTTAATTCCATACCAAATATGGGTTGAGTGATAAGGGTTAGATCGGTTGTAAATAAGATCAGTAAATTTTCATTTTTAAACTCAAAACATATTCGAAGATAGAAAATTAAGAGAAAGAAGAATTAAAACAAGAAACATGGAACGAAAAAATTGATTTGTACATTTGCAAATTTAATGACAAAGTTGTTGCAAAAATCAACTTTGCACGCGTTTGGCCAGATTTGCACATATGCAAAGTTGGAAATAGCCGTCAACTTTGCAACCGGTGCGGATATGGCAATTGCTGTAGAGCCGCCGGTGCAAAGTCATTGGAAATTTGTTGCAAAGTTCAAACTTTGCACAAATGTTTGCAAAGTTTGCAAATTTATTGCAAAGGCGGAATTTGCTAACGTTTTTGTGCTACGTGCAAATCTTATGTAATTGATCATGTTTTCCATAGATGCAAATTTATAGCGGATTTAACTTTGCTTATGTAATAAAAACTTGAATTTATAGACCTTATTCCAAAATGGCCGTCAAATGAAAATTCTTTAATATACATATCAAATAGCCCTTTTGAACTCGATTTCATGTGGGAAATTCAAAATAATTTTTACTTTAAACCGAGGTCATAAGGGCTAATTTATATGCACATAAACGAATTATAATTCGGCGGCCATTTTGGAATAAGGTCTATGTAGTTCAAATTATTATTTTGCATTTATAACACTTAATTTATTGAATTATTGTGAGCAAACATCAAGCCCGGTTTTCAATTGGACGCAACAATGTCGAAGCGGCCGCCGAGATAGAAGCTAAGGGTCCTTCCGACAAGAGAAAAGAAGCTTTGAAAATTCTTGTCGTCACTTGTCTTTGCTGGTCGCAAAAATCCTTGAGCGGCCGCAGGGATAAATCCCGCGCCTCTGTCTTTGTTGTCACAAAATAGAAACCATACGCGTTACCTACAGGATATAGAATTCCTATAAATATAAACATATAAATATCCCTAACAAATGTTTATTATATATATAAAAACTTTAAAAAGATAAATAATCAACAAACTGTAACGGTAACATATACAAACATTTACGGTATTTAAACAAATTAAGAATTGTTATTTTTTTCGCGATGTCTATTGATGCTAACCTACATACTCACGGACAAATTAACATTAACTCATTCCTGTTCGAGGGCTTCCCTAGAGGTGAATAAAATCGTCTGGCGTTAGCCAGATTAAATACTAAATACCAATTCGGACAGGAAAGAGTTAAATTTTTAAACTAATTTCAATTAACAGTTCATTGTTATGTATTGGATTGAAAGGATTTCCTTTTTGTTTTGTTTTTCTTTTGCCAAGTTGTCCATTAGTTTCTGAAATACAGTAGGTCTATTCAATCTGATAAGAAACATATTCTCCGTCACCTAGTTGTTTAGACGTCACTTCTATGTAATATTAGCTATCTAAACAGAGATTATTGATTTTTGCGAATGACATTGTATGAACATCAATAAAGATTTTTATATTTTGAAGAATGTTGTGAAGTGAAAAAATATAGTCCATCCCATTGAATGAAATAATTAAAAAGCTACTGAACAAGATAACTATCTGAACAACTTGGCTATGAGGCTCCACCAAACATTTTTTCCCGTAATTTGTTATCCGGATATTTAACGATGTTGAAGTTTATATACAACAAAGGAAAAAAGACATTTTTAAAAATGTTATCCCCGAGCCCGGGTGAGGGTGCTAATCTCGACGTGCGTGGAGTCCACTTACACGCGAAATTACACGCGAAGGGGAAAGAAATTCTGCGAGATGTTTATATATATATGTTATCAAATCCACAACTTGCGCAGTTCGGATAGCAGGGTACTGGTACCTGTTAAATTGTTCAAGCTCTACTTAAAACTTAAAAGAGAACAACGAAGAAAAGGATAGTGAAAGAGTCAATTGAGATGGGCTAAGAAATAAACAGCCGATTTAATATATCTTGAAGCGAAACCAGAGAACCTGAAGAAACCAAACGCCGTATGGTAAACAAAATCTCGTCACTCAGTGGTCTCAAAATCATTTTAAAGTTAATGGTAGGGGATTTGCATTTATTTATGGTGGGTGGGGGTGTTTCAAAAAAGCATGTAAAAGCGGGCGAGGGGTTGTTGTGTTTATGTATTTCTAGTCTAAAATTATGATTAACATACGCTGCACATAAAAATACAACACTTGTTAATGTGCATGCTCACAACAGACTAGACGCAGGACAAGACCTCAGACAAGACGCCAGACAAGACGCCAGACAAGACGCCAGACAAGACGCCAGACAAGACGCCAGACAAGACGCCAGACAAGACGCCAGACAAGACGCCAGACAAGACGCCAGACAAGACGCCAGACAAGACGCCAGACAAGACGCCAGACAAGACGCCAGACAAGACGCCAGACAAGACGCCAGACAAGACGCCAGACAAGACGCCAGACAAGACGCCAGACAAGACGCCAGACAAGACGCCAGACAAGACGCCAGACAAGACGCCAGACAAGACGCCAGACAAGACGCCAGACAAGACGCCAGACAAGACGCCAGACAAGACGCCAGACAAGACGCCAGACAAGACGCCAGACAAGACGCAAGACAAGACGCAAGACAAGACGCAAGACAAGACGCAAGACAAGACGCAAGACAAGACGCAAGACAAGACGCAAGACAAGACGCAAGACAAGACGCAAGACAAGACGCAAGACAAGACGCAAGACAAGACGCAAGACAAGACGCAAGACAAGACGCAAGACAAGACGCAAGACAAGACGCAAGACAAGACGCAAGACAAGACGCAAGACAAGACGCAAGACAAGACGCAAGACAAGACGCAAGACAAGACGCAAGACAAGACGCAAGACAAGACGCAAGACAAGACGCAAGACAAGACGCAAGACAAGACGCAAGACAAGACGCAAGACAAGACGCAAGACAAGACGCAAGACAAGACGCAAGACAAGACGCAAGACAAGACGCAAGACAAGACGCAAGACAAGACGCAAGACAAGACGCAAAGACGCAAGACAAGACGCAAGACAAGACGCAAGACAAGACGCAAGACAAGACAAGACAATATATGGATATCTATTTATACATAGGTATAGGATATAGCAGTGCATAAAATAGGTATAAATTGTTGTTTTCTACTTACTTGTCTATACTTGTAAATATCTTTCTGTCTCTATGTTTGGTGGTATATGGTTAAACTCTGGTCTAGAAATAACACATGAAAAGTTATGATACAAAATAAATTTACTTGCAAAGTTACAATGCAGCAATTCGAATCAGTCCAAATTACAATGCAAATGCATAACAATACCTGAGAAGTAAATCCTAGGGAAAGTGAGGCAACCTGCAAGGCAAGTGCCACGGCAAAGTGAGGCAAGACAAAATAATTAAGGAAAGGGAAGGGAGGCAGTCCTTTAAAACTATAAACTGTTTTACCAAATACCAGACACTGCCAGATAGCAGAATTTTACTGGATACTGCCCACTGGGCACCAATACCCGGATCTGGCATATCTCTAAAAACTTTACTTATACAGAACAACATTATATAAAAAACATCTTTAATAATTTATAAATAAGTCACATTTAAAATAAACATATTTTTCTACTTACTTGTTAAATAGTTAGTAGAATAAAATTATATCTTTCTGTCTTTTTGTTTGGTTCTAACCTAAAAAATTACAAAGTTACAGTAATATTTCAATGCAATGCACTCCAATACAATGCATGTAATACAATGCAATGCAATGCAATGCAATGCAATGCAATGCAATGCAATGTAATGCAAAACAATGCAACGCAATACAATGCAATGTGACACAGTCCTCATTACAATGCAATAAATGTTAATACACTGCAAAACTATACAATACAAAACTTTACAACACTCCAATACAATGCAATAACAATAAAAAACAATGCAGTACAGTACAGTGCAGTACAGTACAGTACAGTAAAATACAAATAAAATACAGTGTATTGAAGTACTGTGTAGTGCAGTGCAATACAGTGCAGTGTAGTGCAGTAGAGTACAATACAATACAGTGCAGTAGGAGTAGGAGTAGGAGTAGGAGTAGGAGTAGGAGTAGGAGTAGGAGTAGGAGTAGGAGTAGGAGTAGGAGTAGGAGTAGGAGGAGTAGGAGTAGGAGTAGGAGTCGGAGTCGGAGTAGGAGTAGGAGTAGGAGTAGGAGTAGGAGTAGGAGTAGGAGTAGGAGTAGGAGTAGGAGTAGCAGTAGAGTAGAGTAGAGTAGACAGTGCAGTGCAGTACAATACAGTGCAGTACAGTATTAGTACAATATTATAAAAATTATTTATTCAATTATAAATAGGTATTACACAGGTATGATATAAGCAGCACTTAAAAGATAAATGCTTGAAAATTTACTATATAACACAATATTACAATGCAATGGAATGCAATGCACTGCAATGCAATGCAATGAGCAATACAATACAACACAACACAACACAACACAACACAACACAACACAACACAACACAACACAACACAACACAACACAACACAACACAACACAACACAACACAACACAACACAACACAACACAACACAACACAACACAACACAACACAACACAACACCACACCACACCACACCACACCACAACACAACACAACACAACACAACACAACACAACACAACACAACACAACACAACACAACACAACACAACACAACACAACACAACACAACACAACACAACACAACACAACACAACACAACACAACACAACACACACAATACAATACAATACAATATAACACTCTGCAATACAATGCAAAGAGAATGTTTATACCTTTTAAGACACTGTAAAACTATAAAATATAATAAAAGAAATATTTACAATACTGCAATACGTTCAAGCAAAACATTTGAATATAATTCCAATACAGTACAATAGTATAAACACCATCTTAAATAATGCATCACCTATAAAAAGTATTATATAGGTATGATATTAGCTGCACTTAAAAATAAACAAATTGTTTCTTTCTACTTAGTTGTCTTATTTAGTTGGTAGAATATCTTTCTGTCTTTATGTTTGGTGTTCTATAGTTAAGTTCTGGCCCAAAAAAAGAATTGAGAAAGCCTTGATAATTAAGCTTATATAAACTTTTATTTATAAAACAAAGGGTTGCAAAGAGTAACCACAAAAAGTTTTAACTTACAAAATACATTTATAAAATACAAAAACTAGTAACGATTTAACTTGTTTTTACATGCCAAACTTAGATATTTGATGTATGGGTCAAACACTGTCAAAATTTATATTTTTCGAAGACTTCGAAGATACAAACGCTATTTATCCCGCTGTAGAATACTGGAATTTAATCCAAGATACAGAATACTATTACTAATAGTTCACACTCCTTCAGTTTACTAACCTCTTTTTATCAAAGTAACGTGATTTCTTCAACTTTTTGGCGTCGTTTGTCGTGATCAATCTTCGTTTTCAGTTTTTGTTTGTACAGTGCCGTCACTGCAGTGTTTAACAAGCTTTTTTGACGTCAAAAATCCACATATTCAGACAGATAGTACGGGATAAACAACAGAGGTTTCCTAAGGTAACACTTTGGTGACAAATGATGGCGTTTTTTTCATTATAAAAAGATGGATTTTTTCCCTTGTGTCCATTCAGACTAAACCAACCCGCCATTTTCTTGCTTGAATTAGTGTGTTTTAGCGGGAAATTTCTTGAGATATGATTGGCCAATAAAACTATGAACAAGGCCCCGACTTTAATCCGACGACTTCCAATGACGCATCCAACTGCCGCAAAAAGTATTTATGTTTTTTTAGCATACTTTTTCATATTTAGGCAAATACCTTTGTGTAGAAGTTTGTTGTGAATAAGCATATTTTAAACATTCGTGTTGTTTCTTGTTGACAAGGGGGTGCCCTAGGATACAGGCTATATAGGGTATCCTCTTGGTAGGATATGTTATAATTTTTGTCATTCTACTGTAAGTCTAGAACATAGGGTTATATTTTTTTGGTCGAACAAAAAGCATGTTTTCGGTTTTTGTTATCTGAATGAACAAGGCACCGTTGATTAATTGATTAATTAATCAAAATCTAATTAGCACTTATAATAGCTAATAAGAATTGGCCGTGCATATATTTTAAAACTACCAGATCTATTTAGGTTTGAAGTCTTAATTTTTTCAAGAGTAACTAAATACAAAAGGAGTACAGTAATCAAGTGTTGGTGAGACCACAACATGTATAATAAACATATATCTCATTTAATGGTTGAACTGATTATACAGGCAGGTAATTACTCGTTCAGTTTCTAATTTTTACTTCTTTCAGATAGGATCGAGATTGGTGAAAGACCTGCTCGTATTATATGTAAAAAACATCACATAATTCAGTTAAATCTCTATTTAGCCGACGTTGCAATACGTTTAAATTTGGGACCTAGTTTCAGTATCTGCTTACCGATGTTCGCGCTTAAAAAAGCGCTAACTGTGGTGAACTGTAGTGCATGGAAACAGGTTTTCGCTTGTATGAGAATGTCCATCAATAGAGGTTCCTAACAAACAACTATACAAGAGATGCCCATGTTTTCATTGTTGACAAAATATTCTCATACAGGTGTATCGTTTTTATCTCAAAAGAACGCGCTCAGCCTAATCAGATTCTGATCATTTACTAAGTTTGTCAAGCTTTGATCAAAACATCCTAAAAATTGTACTTTTATAGAAGACGGTCCAAACGTTCAGTTTTACAATAAATTTGCAATGGCGTCAAAGTTGGCAAATTTAATGACGAATTTGCATTAAAAATTGACGTGAGCAAATTCATTAGTAAAATTTTGCAAAGTTACAAACAGTAAAGTTGAATAAACTATTGTGCAAAGTCGTGCAAATTTCTTTTCAAATTTGCTTTAAATTTACCCTCGTAGGCAAATTCAAAACACGCCATTAGCAAATTACATGCAAACTTACTTTAACAAATTTGCAAGTTATTTGCAAATGTGCAAATTTAGCGCAATTTCATTTTTTTCGTCGCGTGAAAGATGTCTGAATTAGTAGCATACACCATAATGTGGATGGGGCAAGAGAAGATAGAGGAGTGGATATTCGAGGATGATTGGCGGGTGAGGAAGGTCTCGAAAGACGGAGAACTTGTCGCGATGCTAAAAACTTTAAAGAAATCAATTACTTGCGGGAAGAAATTTATTAAGAAAAAACCCCGGCGTATAAAGAAGAAAAAAAAGATATTTATGTTGAAGGCGAAGAAGGAAGTTTAAAGGGAAAACTTTGTTTTTAATTGAAACTTTATTTATTTTTACTTTCAAGAACACTGCTATTTTTTTTATTTGATGATCAACAAATAATATATATGTCCATATATATACTATATATTATATACTATATATATATACTATATAGATGAAAAAAACAAGAACAATGTATATAAGAACAATATATATATATACAAGAACTGATGATTTGTTTTGTTTTTAAAATTTATATATATTATACATGTCAAATAATAATTTATTTTTTTGTATAAAAGGTTAAAAAAAATTTGCTAATTTAGTTCATTATGATCGGAGGAGAAGTAGAGATGTATGATTGTGCGTATAATAAAATTTCAAACCATGATAAATTGTTGGAAAATGAAGAGGAAAATGAAATATTGAAGAAAGTTACATATGTTATGGATTGTGAATGTTTTGTTCTCTCAGGAAAAATATATTATCGTGAAGTTCGTATATTTAACATGGAAAAATGTGAATATGAGTCGATTCGGTGCTATGCAGAGTCTACCCTCCTATTATCAATTGGATAAAAAAAGCAAAAGATGTGTAAATCACCAATATAGAATTTATGCATTGAAATTTTATAATTATCGAAAAAACGCTTATTACTACAGTCAAGAAGAATTGATGAAATATCTAAAATTTGCAGAAAACAAAGAGAAAATTTTAATCGGATACAAAGGAGGAAATCTTGAATCCAAATTATGTAAAGAAATTGGTGTTACAGCTCTAAGTATGGAACATTTTGGTGTAGAAAAATACAAATTTTTAATCGATCTTTTTAAGCTTGATATAATGAGATGTGGAGAGCACAATCAATTTAATTTACATTGTCATTGTTCGTTATATGAAGTTATTTTTGCAGCAAGAATTTGTGATAAAATTCCCGATTTGAGAAAAAAACCCCAACATTTTATCTATATATAGCGGGGAAAAAGATTATTTTAAAGAATGAAAGAATTTGGTTTCATGCACAAAAAAACAAGTTTTATCCCCAACAAAGATGCAAACGGTGTTTATGGGTTTCGAGAACAAAATTGGACTAGAGGCGTTATAGTTGATGAAAATACTCGTCAAATATCACGGGGTTTGAATAAAATTTTTCCTGATTTATCTCTAACAAAAGTAGTTGATTTAACTGAATGGAAGAAAAGAAAAATTATTCATGAAAATTGATAAGAATTGTGATCCTTTATACGAGGATGCAATTTCTTTTTCTAAATTACAAGTAAAAAAAAAACATGTTTGACCTACAACTTACAGGGAATTTTGCGGGCTCATTTGTTTCTGATACAACGTTTTGGAGTGATAATCAATTAATAATTTCTTCACCGAGGAACAACAATATGTTTTAAAATTCAATTTCAATAATTTAAATTATGATTTCCTGTGATGAAGATTTAGTATTGATTCAAAAAATTAATTTTACTGATAATTTTAAAATGGCTGGTAGTAAAAAATATGCGGAAGCTACAAAACCATATATAAATTATGAAATTACCATTGTTTATTCTAACGGGTATATATAGCCTGGACGTAGTTTGTTACATGATTCGTTGCCTTATTTAAGTTGGGATGGATGGATGGATCCTACGTTATTAGACAAGGTGACAAAGAATTATGAATCATCAAAATTTTTATGGCTGTTAAAAGAGTCCTCGACTTACTTAACTGGGGATATTGAACACTATGAACTAACGTTTGACATAAAAGAAATCTTTACGGGAAAATGTTATCGCTACAATTTAACTTTACATCCATGCCAACGAGAAGAAAATAAACAATACTGGAAAAAAACATCTTTGGATTTCACATCGATATGTGATGAACAGTATTCGGAAAAATTCGCGTACTTTTCAAAATTGTTTTTTGAACAAACTCTTACAGAACACTATGAACCGTACGAATGTAATAGTGTTTGGGATAAAAGAGTAGAAGATTTTTTTTAATGACCATTGTTTGACGTATGAATGTATGAATGGAATTTTAGTATTGTTTTATGATTTTCGCGCGTTTAGAAAAATTTTATCTATCGCGTGTGCGTGTTGTCATTTTTTGTCAAATAAATGTGTGTCTAACCATTCTAAATTTTTTAATTTACATAGTTTTTATTTTCTTAAATTTAATAATGAAGATTTAGATTTAGAGAATGTAAAAAAAACAAATAAATTTTTTAAAGTTATATAATATCTATTTGCATGCCATCTATTCCAGTATATCTCTGGGATATGGCATTACAATTCCGCCTTTTTGGATTTTATTCTTTACTTTTCTAATACCAGTTCTCCCAATTTTTCTGCATATTTTTGAGAATTTTGAAATTCTTTTAATATTTTGTTAGTAATATTTTTTGATAGAACTGCTCCCCCTCTTTGCCTTTTTTCCCCTTAAAATAACCGCCTCTTTGACGAAATTTTTTTTAATTGTTTTTGAAGTACCCTCTCGGCCAATAATTACGTCCGTAATCAGTAAGGATTTCTTGATCGGGTTTTATACGTTTCGTAGTCTGTAATTTAAAATGACCGTTGTTTTTCATTGTTCCTCTAAAACAAGAATTATTTTTTAATCGTGTGTTCCTCTTGCATCATTTGCAAAGTGGGCGGGGCCATGAGTTGATTTATTAGCATCGATGCAATGCATGGGTCCATCACACAAGCTGTATTGTGCGATCGTGGTCGGTCCATAGCGTCGATCTAGCCTTAATTGTGTTGTTTTTCTACCTGTATACACAGCGATATCTTTAAATCGTTTAAAAGTTTTTTTCCAAATGAATAATCCTTTACCACCATTTGGAACATTTGATTTCTTAATACGTAAGTTGTCTTCTTTGGCTAAATGTATCCAGCATTTTGCGTGTATGTGCTGTTCTCTTACGACATCTTTTTTGTTTTATAGTATTACTTTTACATTGAAGAACATTACGAATAGTTTGCTCGGGGCGGTATTTTTATTTTTACCATTTTTTTTTTTAAATTAAATTTATACTAATACAAATATTGTTCTTATTCCAATGTATTGTTTTATTTTTTCGTATTTTTTAATAAAATTTATTAGACAATTTATTTTATATAGAATATCTGAGGAAATTTCGTAAACTTTTGTTTGTAATATTTTTAATCTTTCATTTAATTCAAAATTGTTATAAATAAAATGTTTTTCCATCTTCTTTAAATTCTTGTAGGCAATCATATAAGATAAAAGGGGAAAATAGCATTATTTTATCATTGTCTTCGATTTCATATCCAATGTAAGTGTCTGAATTTTCATTTTCTTTTACATAAACTTATATATGAATTGTTATTTGTTCGCACATCATTGTCGTCGCCGTGAATTAAATGAATTTTTTTTTTATCTCAAAAAAATCTTTAAAACAAATTTTTTTTCCTTTCATTTTTTTAATGTTTAGTTTTTTTTTTAAATAAAAAAATGGGGAATTTTTGTGAAAAAGATGAGCCTTTTTTTACCTTATGTTTTTCTTGTGTTAACATTCGAAATTCGGAAAACATTACTATTGATCGTGTTGACGGTGTAGAGGAAGCGCAAGAAGAAGAAGAAGAAAATAAAAGTTGTTTCAATTGTTGTTTTTTTAGAAAACAACAATGAAAATGTCTAAAACAGTGGAGGAGCCAAAAGTTATGACAAAAGAAGATTGAAGAGATTGTAAGTTTACTTGAAAAAAGGGGGGAAAAAGGAAATAAAGATGAAATAGAAAAATAATTTCGAACGAGATTAATGAATGAATCATATACTCTAATTCTCAATCAAATGCCTGTTTTGATCTCCCAGCTCATGGACTTCGTCTTGGTCAATGGAACGTGAATCACCTAAATGATTCAAAGCTCGAGCAAATCAAGTTGGCATTGCTGGGAAACGATTATAATGAAACTCGTCTGGATGTCCTGGTTATAAATGAGACGTTCTGGGACTCGACAACTCCATCAAAAGTTTTCCAGATTCTAGGTTATCATCCATTTCGAAGGGACAGAGTCAACAAGGCAGGCGGTGGCATTGCAATTTACGTTAACCTGGCCGTAAATGCAAAAAGACGAACTGATCTTGAAGACATTGGTATTGAGGCGCTATGGCTGGAGTTGTGCCCATTTAAATCGAATAGGAAGCTCATTCTTGGGGGAATATATCGACGACCAAACTCAAGGAAGGAATCGGATGTTAAACTTGGTATGAATTTTGAAAACGTACCTTTATTAAACTTAGAAACGATTATTCTTGGTGATTTTAATATCGATTATTTTGATAGTGATTGCAACTCCCATCGGTTAACCAAAGCGTTAAAATCTCTTTCCTTTACTCAACTTATGAAATCCGCCACAAGACCTACTAGTGGTAAATGTTTGGATCATATTTGGTCAAATAAACCTAAATTCTTACACAAAGCCTCTACGAGGGATATTTACATTTCTGACCATTTGCCAACCCAATGTTTACGTCAATACAAGCGTCCATCTCAGGTTAATAAGCAAAAGCATTGTTCAATTACATACCGAAATATGAAGCATTTTAATGAAGAGAAGTTTCGTCATACCCTGAGTGAAATACCATGGGACACCGCTTTTGTATTTGATGATATAAATGATATTGCTGACACCTCAGGGGCGGATTTAGCATACATCAGACCAGTCACGCGACTGACGTACAAAATCACAAGAATAATTGCGCAATAAGACAATATTTTAATCTCAAGAGTCTTCTAGAAAATGTTATGGTGCGACTGCTTTGGCTTGGCCTTCAGTGATCGCAGAGATTGGGTTTTATCTTAGTTTGCGAGTCAGCAAACACCGGGCAGAGATGACAGGTGGCCAGCGTTTGCTTTGAGAGTTTTGCTGGATCTGCACCATGGCAACCACTTTTTTGCTGGATTTGCCTCAAACCTGATTGGCTCTCGCGTTGATTTCAAGCGTTTTGCTGGATCTGCACCATGGCAACCACTTTTTGCTGGATTTGCCTCAAACCTGATTGGCTCTCGCGTTGATTTCAAGCGTTCTGCTGGATCTGCACCATGGCTTGCTGAAAATTGGATTGCTGAGTCAGCTGAGATACTGAGTAATTAGATTTATATTCATCGTCATCGAAGCTTCTCACTTCTCACAGCTGTGTTTCAGTCATGAGTTCTGTAAGCGTTTTCGAATGGGTTTTAGCTGCTTACACAGTCATCGATTTGTTTCAACCGAGTAACATTTAATAGACGCGATTGGAAGCATTTCGAGCTTCTCAATTTTGGCGCGGAGTCATTTATTCCCCCACTGCTGTAAGGTAAGACTGGTAAGTGAAGGTCGTCTTCTTTCATTTCAAATCTACAAACAGTCTAGTGTCGAATATATGTGTTTTGTCCAGTCTCAGTATCGTATTATTTATCATTTTGCGTCCTAGTGAAGTCCGAGTTCAGAGTTCAGACGTATATTTATTCAGGCAGGCGGCATTAGCATATTTCACGCTTGCCGGGAGCTTTTATATGAATTTGAAACTCAAAGGATCAATGGATCCTTAAGCCCAGGTTTAGTTCAACGTTAAATTGGATCTTTCTTTTCATGATTTTGAAATGAATACTGTTTTCAAAGTATTGTTAGTCTCGCTATCTTGCTCTGATGAGATATATTTTAACGGCGTGTTCGTGAAATATGATCTCAGGTAGTCAGGTTGTCGGTAGATGACATATAATTTATTAAATTAATCTTTGAGACAATGAATAATTGCATGGGTGTTCGCTCCTGTCTCGTTTAGCTAACTAATATTATAGTTAGCTTTGTAAATATATAATTCTGTATAATTTTCTCAATAAAGTTTAAGAAACATCCAATTTGGACAAAATATTTTGCAATAATGATAAAATGTGCCATTAAAAATATGTTTTAAAAGTTTCAAAATTTTGCTCAAATGTGCTGTCAGATCGCGGGAAATGCCATTTTAGAGACCCCAATTTCAAAAATTTTCCGGTGGCCATGCCCCCGCACCCCCTAGATCTGTGGACCATAAGTTTGACTGACATTTTCAAAATCCTAAATCCGCCCCTGCACCTGGTATTGTCGTTTCAACAATGCACTTGATGAACATGCTCCTTTAGTACCTAAGCGTCTAAAGAAAAGAAGTAAACCTCGATGGATCTCAGAGGATATCACTACCTTAATGAGAAGAAGGCGTTCTCTAGTAAAACGAGCCAAAGCCACTCAATCGGAAGATGATTGGAAATGAGCGAAAATACTGAGAAACAGAATCAACCAGTCCATCAAATCTGCCAAACAAGAATGTTTCCAAACGTCCTTGATCGAAAACCGCGGCAATCCTAAAAAGCTCTGGCAAATTTTGAAGTCATTAGCCGGGGAAACTCGAGAGCCACACAGAGTTGACGAAATCATATTTAACGAGTCATCTATAAGGAATAGTGACGAAATAGCTGAAGCGTTCAATCAAAACTTTGTTACGTTGGCAAACCGACTTAGAAATGAAAACTGTGAATCGCTTCCACAAGATTTTCCACCACCAAGTAAATCATCGTTCGATATCCCTGATATAACAGCTAATGACATTGAGACGATAGTACAACAAATTCCCGTGTCTAAAGCTACAGGTCCCGACCGTGTTGGTGTGAAGGTTCTTAAAATCGGTGTGAAAATTATTTCACCATCCTTAGCGAAATTGTTCAATCTCTGTTTTGCCACTGCTACCTTTCCGCGGATATGGAAAACTGCTGAAATAATCCCCTTATTTAAAAGTGGCGATAAAGCAAATGTTGATAACTATAGACCCATTTCCATTTTGCCAGTTATTTGTAAAATTATCGAGAGACATGTCCACAATTCCCTCATGAACGAATTGCAGAAAAGAAATTCAATTTATCATCTTCAATCTGGCTTCAGAAGAAATTATTCCACCGAAACAGCGCTTATCAAAATTGTTGACCAGCTGCTTCTTTCTCTTGATAAAGATGAAGTAACTGGGCTATTGTTGGTGGATTTTAAAAAGGCATTCGATTTGGTCAACCATCAATTACTGTTAACAAAATTACAAATGTACGGTCTTACTGAGAAATGTGTGGAATGGTTTAAATCATATTTATTCGACAGACGCCAATTTGTATCGGTTAATGGTGTATCGTCGCAGCAAATGTGCATTCATTCAGGAGTGCCTCAGGGTTCGGTGTTGGGACCGTTACTTTTCATCATTTTCATTAATGACGTACCCCAATCAGTTCAAAATGCCTCTGTTGATATCTTCGCTGATGATACCACGTTGTCGCAGTCAAGTCATTACACCAATGTTAGTGCCGTCCAACGTAATTTGCAAAAGACTGCTTGTGATCTTTCTAAATGGTCAAACGACAATCTTATAGTTTTAAATTGCGCTAAAACGAAGACCACGCTGGTAACAGGCAAACGACTCACGAAGAAACTTAACACCGATTAACAGTCCTTGAAGATCAGTTTGAATGACAAGCAAATTGAACAGGTTAAATCACAAACGTTATTGAGTGTTATTATTGATGACGAGGTATCATTCAACGAACATATAGATACATTAAGCGGTAAATTAGCTCAGCGCATCGGCCTACTCAAGAAGTTAAAAAATTATCTTCCTGTAAAACAACGAATTGCCTACTACAATGCTACAGTTAAGTCGATAATGATGTATGGAAGTAATGTCTGGTCCAATACGTCTAAAGAGAATCTCGAACGTATATCCAAGTTGCAAAAACGTGCTGCCCGCATCATTTTAGGAGCTTCAACAAGAGCAACTAGTGCCCCACTATTCAAAAAGCTTGGATGGATTCCATTTATTGAGAGGTCAAGATTAGGAAAGCAGCCGTCTGCTATAACCGTTTGCATGAAAACTGTCCGCCATATATTAACAATCTTCTCCAGACTAATTCTGAATTTCATCAAAGAACCACTAGATACAGTAATTTTTTAATTCGACAACCAGATACTAAAAGGGAAAAGGAGGGAGGACGATCTTTCTCTGTGGTAGCAGCAGAGATTTGGAACGCTCTACCCATAACGTTAGGCAAAGCTCCCTCTTTAAAAGTTTTTAAGTTGAAATACGAAATAATACTTTTTATTCTTGACATTTTTTCTCTATATTATTTATTATTCAACTTATTTATACTATATTCTTATAAGCTTGTAACCTAGTTTTAATTGAGGGCCACACGTTTATCAATTATTTGTAAGGTGTCACCCTCTTGAAATAAAGTTTTTATCTTATCTTATCTTATAATGAAAGATTTAAGTTTACGCAGAAAACAATATCTATTTCAAGAACATCAACTGCAAATTTTATTGCATTTATTCAATCGTGAAGTGTTGTATTTACTTATTTGCTTAACGTAGCTAGAGCTTCCACGCATTCTGAAGATGATTACGTTAGATTTATTTTTAGTCATGCACCCAGATCATATTTATCCACCGCTGTATTACCACTTAGTCAATTTAGTGTTAATTATTTTTTAAATATTTTTGAAAAAATGATGCAAAGTAATAAAACTTTAGTAGCAAATGGGTGGGAAACAAATGTTGTTATACAATTGTTTCCTCAGGGTTTAAGTAAAAATAAGAAAAAAAATAAACATTTATAAAAAAGATTTATAGACATTTGGGTAGTGTTAATGATGATGATGGTGGCGGTGTAAATAAATATGTTGAAACATACGGTAGGAAATTTCGAAATGGTGTTTTTTATGTAATATGTAGTGTTTTAAATCGAGTTATAGAAAATTGTTATTTTGTAGTTAGTTTACTAGTTAGTTTATCGTTTTTAAAAAAGATAGTAAATATGTAACAATGGAAAGAACGCCTCATAAACCCGTTGATCATCAGTGCGGAATTCCCGAGGGTGCAGTGAAAACAAGAAACTTTCACGCTGTTTATAAGAATTTTCTTAAAGTACAGGGTGCTGATTTGGTAGTATACTCTGATAAATATGATGGTTGTATCATCTATGATTCTCGTACGGATGAAGATGGAAATTTAATAAAATTAAGCGATAAAATAGTTTGTTTATGGTTAAATAATAATCATTACGATGTTGTTTTAAATATGCGTAAATTTGCTTTACTTAAAGTGCATATAAACCCTAGACAGTTTTTATTTGTTTGTATAGATCACGGCAAAATAACCGATAAGTTATTTTACGGTTTTTGATTTGGTCCATTCGTTTCGGAGATATCTTACTTCAAACATCGGCAAAATGCTCCAATTTGAACGTCCCGCGAAAAATTGACGCAAATATTATACGATCAAAATAGGACCTGGAATCGACAGGGCGTGACGTCATTTAAGAAACGCCAACTCTGATCGCTCTCACTGGCAGTCTACAGATTTTCCATACTAAAAAATTCGTCGGATATTTGTATTATTTGCATTTTAATAATTTTAGTAATGCCAGATAGGTGTGCTGTATATGGCTGCTCAAACACGGCTAGTGTAGAAAAGAACATATCCGTATTTCGAATCCCGTTCTGGAATGACAATTCACCTGTTGCTGTGAAACGAAGAGAAAAGTGGGTAGCTTTCGTTGCAAAAAATCGAGACAAATGGACTGCAACAAGGAATTCTGCTGTCTGCTCCGATCATTTCAGCCCAGAAAATTTTCAGCGAATGTTCGATAATGGTCAAGGACAAAGAAGGCTGAAGAGGGACGAAATCGGTATTACTGCAATCCCGAGTATCAACAAGAAAAATTATCACATTCCATCACGAATTAGTCGTACGAGTCGTAGACTGGTGAGATGATTTTTCCAGTGTTATCTGACCGCAACATGCTATTGTTTCAATTCACACTAACTTAGTACCTTTATTATAGTATTATAAGAGATTTTAAAATTATTTTTATAGATTATCAAAGATATATTAAACGAACTTCCGCCCCGGCCTCCAATCAGGCCAGCTACCCTTGTACTTCTGCTTCGATTTCACCCATGGAAAAACAGGATCCTTCTGCTGCAGAATATCCCTCCGCTGAAATATCCAAAAATTCTCAGGAAGGTCTACAGGTGTGTAATGTCCATGTAACATGAAAGAAAAACAGTAGTCTGAAAGGGGCGTTCTTCCACATAGTAAAATAAAATATAACAATAGGGTATTTTTTATTATTTTAGATTATCAAAGAGAAATACATATTACACGAACCTTCCACCTCGACCTTCTATCAGGCCAGCGACAACAAGCCTTGTACTTCTACTTTACCCGTCGAGAAACAAGAGTCTCCTGCAACAGAATATATCGCCGCTGAAATATCTAAAAATTCTCATGAAGGTCTAAAGGTATCTGAACTAAAAGCAGCTGTCTGAATGTAAACAATTCAGTTGGCGAAATCTAGAGGAGCTTGGCGGTGTGCACGTTTTCCAACATGCCTGGTTTACAGCATGTTTGGCTGTCGGCGTTTAATTAATATTTATTATTTTTCACCCATGAAAAAAAACAGGAGCCTTCTGCAACAGAATATCCCGGTGAAATGTCCGAACAGAAATCTTCTCGAGAGACCCTAGGCTTAATTAAAGTTTAAATGTTATGTGGAATAATTTGATTATTATAAAAACTACATAGTTTTCTAAATATGAAACATTTACCAGACAGTTAAGAAAAACAGACAGTTGAAAATAGTTTTAATACATTATTATGCTGTATCTGGATGTCAACAAGGGACTTGACTCGTAACAAATTATATTTCTATTATTCAGCTGAACGAAGATGGTTGCTGTGGATGTACAACTTTGGCAAAAGAGAACAATAGACTGAGGCACCAATGGATGGCAGCGAAATACAAATTGAAAATATGTAGAAAAGATATATGTAAACATACGTTAGGGGTTACGTATAAGACAAATTTTAAATTGTATTTATTAATTAATTCGATATATTAATTACAACAATATTAATTATGTCAGTCTAATTATATAAGCTTAAATTTATATAGACTTCGAGAATGATATCCCTTCCCCCATCATCGAAGAAAGGAAAACCAGCTGCGAGCAAGAACAAGCATTTATTGACAATTCCTGTGGCTGTGAAAGTGACATTGATGAGGCTTCTGAAGATGAAATGGAAGACACATATGAAGAAACAGCAGATCACATCTATGAGGTAGAGACAGAGTCTGAAACAGACACAGAAGAGGAAACTAACACATACAGTAGAAGGTATTAAATTAATATATATGTGAGCAGAATTTATATGTCAGCAGAATTTGCAACACAGGCTAGAAATGTGCCTGTAAAAAGTGTACTGCTTTTCACATTTTACTGAAAAGAATAAATCACATCTGCCACAAATTGAGAAACATGGCTGTGAGTGGCACTTTATTTTAATCAAGGCCTGAAACTACCTATCCCAGGGGTTTGGATAAAGTATTACAGGAGTTATTACAGAGGGATTTCAACCCGGTTGGCAGGGCTGAAAAAATCCAATTACATGAGTGATCTCTACCAGGGGCTGGTTTAGCATTAATCAGGGCGGTAATGAAAATCTGACTTGACATTACACATATGCATGTGGAATTTAATCTCCTGGGAATCAGCCCTAACTTATAAAGCTAGGTTTTGTGATCACTGACCATCAACTATAAAGTTAGTGTATTTTTTTTTAATTTTCACAATTTATGTTTTAGAGTATATATGAAGGACAACAACCTTCGAACTGAGCCCAAGTTCATTGTATTCTTCACACAGCTGCTGGCACTATTTAAGTTTTGTCCAGTTTGTAAAACTGACAGTCCACTTGTAGAAGTTCATCACAATGGAACACTGGCTGAAGTGACGACAATATGCTCCAACCCTACCTGCTACCAAAAAACAAACATGTGGCGAAGTCAACCAAACATACCAGGGACAAAAATTCCTGCTGGGAATTTCCTGTTGTGTTTTGCCATACTTGTGGCTGGAGCATCAGCAACTAAGATACTGCAGGTCTTCCGACACATGGGTATGAGATGCATCTCACTCACAACGTTCTTCAAACACCAGCGTGTGAGTAAAATATTTCTATCAGTTGATTTTATAAACTGACATTTAAAAAAAAATATTGAAAATTATTTCAGTACAACTTACCTACCTATAATTATTACATGTATATGTATGATTGTTTTAAACCTGTGCATTACCATGTGACTGAATTGTTTTTATTCTTTGACAGGAAAAATTGTTCCCTTCCATATATTTATACTGGAAGAAGTATCAAAAGAGTATGGTTGCCAAACTGAAATCCCATGGGGAGTCACTTGTCTTTGCTGGTGATGGAAGGCATGACAGCATGGGACGTAGTGCCAAGTACTGTGCCTACACCATGTTTTGCTGCACTGTCCCTCTCATTCTGCACTTTACATTAGTGCAGGTAAATTATACTTAGAAAGCAATGCCATGATTGTAATTTTATACAGTAAAGTAACATGTTGAAAATATGCGTGCTGATTAGATATATATGTTTCCATACCTCGGTAGAAACAGAAATTTTCCACCATTTTTTAAGTCGAACATCTTTAGTTAATTGTTTTTTATGGGTTATTTTACTTCAGAAATAGAACCATTTTCTGTGTTTATATAGAGTTATAGAAACACTTGTGGAAGTTTGTCAGAACTTGAAACAGTTGGGAATTTCTCACTCTCAGTCTTCTATGCATGTTGCCTTTCTAACAATATGCTAAGTTGGCATATTAATTCCATTTCAGAGAAATGAAGTTGGTAGCAGCCCTGCAATGGAGTATGAGATGGTTTTCAGAGATGCATGGAATATGTGCTGGGGTGTGGCCTAGCTATCACAACATTTGTTTCTGATAGAAGACACACTTATTGCTAAGCACATGAAAGAGAAATTACCTGACATTATCCATTACTTTGACCTTTGGCATTTAAAAAAAAGTATGTTGACATTTTTTAGCCCCTTCTGGCTTCTGATAACCCCACCCTCATTAAGTGAAAAATAAGCCATTTCTCTCTATTTGTCCCCCCCCCCCCCCCCCCCCCCCCCCCCCCCCCCCCCCCTATAAAAAACATGTAGTTTCTGTTCACTTTATTTATTTTAGTTTTTGCTTACTCCTACTTGAAAAATGAAATAAGCCCCCTTCCCTCTATTACACCCACCCTCTAATAAGCCCGAAATATACGGAATTGCGAAATATGGTAAACTGTATGCGTTTAGTATGTTGAGAATACCTTGTTTTCCCTGGCATCCCTTGCACAATTATAAATGGTTATACTTGTTTCAATTAACAGATATGTATTGATGCTATAATTGGAGTTCAGTCACATTAAAACCATAAACTTCCAAATATAAGCCCAGGGCTAGCCTCATTGACAGGCAACTCCAGGACTAAGACTCAAAATCAATATTTTTTTCAAAGGAGATTTTTGGTACCTCGGCTTATATTCGGAGAATGCTTATACTCGGGGGCTTATATTATTGGAGGGAATTTTAAATTAGGAATACTTTGTATATAAACTATATATAATACATAATAAGCTCACGGGCTTATGTTTGGGATGGATTATGTATTATTGAAATGATTTTGTATCTCACATGGGAGGGGGCTTATATTCAGAAGTTTACATGTAATTAACATTTACACGATTATGTTTCTCTTTCTTACAGAAGTCACTAAAGTTTTGACAAAGATTTCTAAGACAAGTGGTTGTGAGGCACTGGTTGAGTGGATAAAGCCTTGCACAAACCACCTTTACTGGAGTGCTAAAACAACAATTAGTGGAAATGGTGAAGTGATATGGGCAAAATTTATGTCTTTCTTTGGCCATGTAGTGGATAAACATGACAATTTAGAAAATGCTGTGTTTAATAAATGTGCTCATGACACAAACATCAAACCACGCAAATGGTTGAACGAAGGTGTGTATTCAACATAGCACACTGGTGAATGTTTCTGCATCTTAGGTTCTAGAAATTTTATGATTCGAGTGTGATTCATAATTTGATTCAAACAAGTGAGCTTCAGTCAATCCTTACCCCCCCCCCCCCCCCCACCCCCCAAACTCACTACTTTGCCAGTTACGTTGGTATGTAAAATAAATCTAATTTTTCTCAATCAATCATATAATAAATATTTGCTTCCATATTTATTATATTATACATATCATTTCAGTCCTAAATATATTGATAGTTAATTTAGAAATTCTAAAACTGTAAAAAAATTATTTTTTTAAAAATTAATTGGGATTACAACAATTGTTGTCTTATTGCAGACTCCCTTGTTTATGAAAAAATGCATGGTGCACTTACAAATGAAAGATTGGCAAAGGGATAAAGAAGGCTTCCCCAATTGGACAAACCAGCTGTCTTGAGGGATTCCATTCTGTTCTCAATCAATTTTCACCAAAGATGATTGGTCTCTCGTTTGCTGGAATGTTTTGCAGGCAGGCAGGCAGGCATATATATATATATATATATATATACATACGTACACCCATACACATACACACACACACACACACACACACACACACATATATATATATATATATATATATATATATATATATATATATATATATATATATATATATATATATATATATACATAGTTATGTATTCTAAGGTTCTCGGTGTTAGTATCACGTGATAGCTACCACAAGTGGAGTGTGGATATTCTTGCGAGTGTAAAAGGGCACAGAGTTTAAACTAAATATTAAATACTAAAAGATACTACACACACTGTGAAAAACTTATGAACCTGATCTAGGAAAATGTGCAATGATACGGTGAACGTGTGCATCAAGTGACTGGTCATCGATGTCACTAAACCGTTGTCGATTTGTCATGTTGTACTCTGCCAGACGATTCTCCACAGTACGCTTACTGACACCCAACATCAACGCCATATTGTTTTGCGTAAATCCGTTCTCTAAGAAAAACATATTTTCATTAGGATTTTTAGGTTAAGCGTACAGTATGTGAGAATACCACATACTCTACAGATCGGACATGGGTCATAAGTTCCCTTTGCTTTTTTATAAACGAATTTTAAATGAATTTAAGATGTATGTGAATAATGTATATATAATATACATTTACCTGTAAAAAACCGCAATTGTTCCTCTGAAATAACAAACCTAGGTTTTCCTCGTCTTTGCTGTCTTTCTAAAGGCGCTTTATACGAATTAAATTATCGTTCTGTGTGAATGTTTTTTTGAAGAAAATTTTTAGCTTGATTCAAAATATCAACAATTTGAATTGGGATATCATCATTAGTTAATGCATTCTCGCATAGGATTTCTAGTCTTGTCACACACAATTCATGGTCCTCTTTCCTTGACGACTGTTGTAGAATCACGATAATTTGTTCTACTGCATTGCGTAGCTCCATTGTATAGTTGTTATTCATATCTGTGGCAAATGAGAATTATATAAAAGTAGATTGCTGTTCTTGGCGTTTTTATATGTACTTGTGGACAGATTGTCATCTGTTTGTATTATTACTATATATTATCAACATAACCATCATTAGTTTATTCATGCATAAATTATCTTTGATGTGCCGCGGTCAATAAATAGGTTATTGACCTTGCATATTAAATGACCTACTATATCGCTTTAAAACTACGTCTAGAATACCATTTTTTTGTTAAATAACGACAAATATCGTCTGTGTCATGAATAAACTAAGTCGGTTAGTGACCGAAACCTCGGTCACTACGCTGGATATTACCCTCGGACCTGTGGCCCTCGGGTTTAATAACCAGCGTAGTGATCGAGGTTTCGGTCACTAACCTATACTTATTTCACGATCACCTCGGTTTTCTTTAATGTACCGCGGTTGTTTATTTATAATAGTTACTCCCAACCACGCATGAATCAAGTTAATTGCCCCGGGATAATATATATTAGCGCAGGGCAATTAACTTGACCTATCCGTGGTTGAGAAAATAAGTTAATCAATGGTCACGAATGTGATAAAGGATTTATCATCGCGACCGAAGTATTTTTAGGCAAACTCTGTGATAACGAACTCAGTTACCTTGGGTTCGGTAACTAACCTATACTTATTACCATTATTGATATTGTTATCATTATTGTTATTGTTATCATTATTTTAATTATTATAATTATCTTTATATAATTATTATTACGTTATTATTATTATTTTTATATATTATGTAATTAGAAGGATAGAACATTTATTATTTTTACTGATTTAACAATTTATATATACACATGTTAGAGCCAATTGCGCACGATGACATATTCAGTTGGGAATTATATACATGATCTTGATAATGGTCAAAAAGAATATCAAATTCCTAAATATAACTGCGAGCAGCGCATAATATGTTTTATATTGTCATATATACTCAGCGCACAGTCTATTTCAAATAGACTATTTCGAATTCTGATCGTTGATCAACTCTTACTTGACACCAGGCCAAGTATGAGATAATAATTATGAAGCAAACGCGGAAGGCCCTATGAGAGTGGAAAAGCTTTGTCTATTGATCTTAGAAGAGCTATTGTCGACGAGCATTAAAAATAACCTTGACTTGACTGAACTCATACTTGGCCCGTGTCAAGTAGGAGACAACGATCAAAACTCGGCGCTTTGGCGCTTATCTGCAACTAGCAGTATATATTAGGGGGGAAATAGACAGGAAAGCTTCTTACATTGGCGCAATATACAAAATAATATAAAAATTTTTAATATAACTTCGAGCAGCGCGCATAATATGTTTTATATTGTCATATATACTCAGCGCACAGTCTATTTCAAATAGAGAAGGTAAGATCTTGTATATAAATGTATCAATCAAATGACAGTTGTTAAAATACAAGTATAAATTTCAGCTATACATCAAAGTTAAAGTCAATCTACTTACCTTAGCTGAATACGGCTTCAGAAAACGGAATCGAAGAGACAGAGAAATAGAGCAGAATACGATGTGTTCGTTTGGTGAACATTTTCTGCCTGGAAAATCCCTCGTGGTCGGAAGTTGCATGACAGTTTACAGATGACTTTGAAGCCCCCTGCTGCTTTCTTAAGTCGTTTCACTTTTAGTTGAGTCGTTTCACTTTTGGTTGAGTCGTTTCACTTTTGGTTGAGTGGTTTGACGACACATTGATTGACGTGACAGCTTAATACGTTCCACCGTTAATCATTAAACCAACAAAAAATTATGTTCGATCACTTCCGCACAAGCAGTCGTGATTCGCAACAGGTCAAGTCATTTCACAAGTAATGATGTCATTTTACAATTAGTTGGGCCATTTCAAAACTAGTTGGGTCATTTCATAACTAGTTGAGTCATTTCATAACTAGTTGAGTCACTTCATAACTAGTTGAGTCATTCCACAACTTGTTGAGTCATTTCAAAACTAGTTGGGTCATTTCATAACTAGTTGAGTCATTTCAAAACTAGTTGGGTCATTTCATAACTAGTTGAGTCATTTCAAATCTAGTTGAGTCATTTCATAACTAGTTGAGTCATTTCAAAATTAGTTGATTCATTTCAAAACTAGTTGATTCATTTCATAACTAGTTGATTCATTTCACAACTAGTTGAGTCATTTCATAACTAGTTGGGTCATTTCATAACTAGTTAAGTCATTCCACAACTAGTTGAGTCATTCCACAACTAGTTAAGTCATTCAACAACTAGTTGAGTAATTTCACAACTAGTTGAGTCATTTGGCTGTGCGCTGTTATGTCATTTCTAATTGTGTTGAATCATTTCTGTTTAGCGTGAGTCATTCCACTACGAAACGTTAAGTAATCTGAATTTAAGATGAGTCATTTGTGTTCTTATTGAGTCGTTTTGCAATAGGCTATTCTGTTTCACCACCGTAGTATTTTTGGTGGTAACGGCCGCCCATATGAAAAGCCACGACTGTCATAAGTGTCTAAAAATAGGTACACTCAGGCGTACATGTATCTGCGCATTAATGCTAACATTTTGACGGTGCAAGATGAAATGATGAGACGTTCGTTAACTGCCAATCTGTTGATAAGTAAGCATTATTTATGAACAGATTAGCAGTTCACGAACTTCACATCATTTTAACTTCACCAGCAATTGACACTCCACCACCTTTTCGTTTTTTTCCTTTTCGTTTTTTTGCCTCGTATTATAATGAACTGACCAAAATGTTTATGTGTCTTAGTAATAACAATTCTCAAATTAAGTTCGTCGGCAACAGCTTGTATAATCATGCCATCGCACCATGTCCCTTGCATAGACATATTATGAAGGTATTGTAATCAAGAATATTCTATATTGCTTTCAATAAATCTCTGAGGATTCTCCCTCGTATATGCAATACCAGCAGCTCCGATGTCTCTAAGTAGTGACATGAGTCACCGTATAACTGATGTGAAATAGCTCGAAAACAACAATCACCTACACCACCAATATCAAGTGGTGTCAACTCAAATAATCTTAATCTTTGTTCTAATAATAAATGTGATGGTAGTCTATCTTGATTATTGTTGTTTTGCACATTACCTGGGTTTAATTCAATATCTCCAGACATTAAAAGCTTTTTTTCAGAGACATCATTGGGAACATTTGAATTGACTGTGATACATGAACTGTTTAAGGAATGCTCTGTGTCAATGCTGTTGTGAACTTTACCAAAATTAAAAGATGGTATGAAATGCCCAAAGGACTTAGTGAAAAAATGTTGCATGTGAACAAATTCTAGGCAACATCCTTTGTAATTAGATGACTTTGGAGTAGATCTTCTAAAAACATGCTTAATTGATCATCGATTTCTTCTCTTTCTCATGGCTAATATAATTTTTTGAGGGGTATTCTGGATGGTTCGCGGTCTCTGTATCGTTTGACAGTTGGCTGTTTAATTAATGTTCTTACAGAAGATCTGTGATCATTTAAACAAAGATCTGATTTAATATAGCTATTGCATACACCATTTAAATGTACTATGCTAGCATTATTTTGCTTGTGAACTACAACAGATTTCGTATATTGTTGCATTTCAAGTGGTTTACTTGTATAATTTAATTTCCTTACAAGAGGCTCATTTTTCCTCACACGAGGCTCATTTTGTTTCCTCACAAGTTATACCTCCAAAGAGGCTTGTTTCGTTTCTCTCGAAGAGGTTTGCTTTGCCCTCCGAAGAGATTTAATAGTTCTCTGAAGAGGTTGATTTGCCCTCCGAAGGTTATCCTTTCTCGAAAGCTCCATCATCATCATCTGCTCATAATATTGGCTGACTTGGCCGCTCGATTTGGTAAATTTATTAACGAGGCTTTGAAAACCTTTTGTCCTCATGTTGATGCCTCCATACAACCTACGAAAACTGTTGTAGATCACACTTTCAAATTCACTGCAATTCATGTCCAAAATACTCACCAAATTATAAATACTCACCATTGTCATGGCGTCCATGAAATATCAAAACTGGATCCTGGCAGTCGGAAGTTGTCAAATATCTTTTCAACGCATGCATGCATGTAGGAGAGGTCTGGTCGCTGATAGGCTAAAGGTTACAAACTTACAGCTAACAGCTAACAGGACGACGACAATATATCTGCGCTTCGCGCAGATACAAAAACCATTACGTACTGCGGTTAAACCATTATGTGATGTAGTTATGACTTTATATAATGCAGTTATAAAGTTACGTACAGCTGTTATGACAATACGTGCTGTAGTTATAGCTTTATGTGCTGTGGTTATAACATTATATGCGCTAAACTTGCCATTATGCGCTGTGGTGGTAGCATTATATGCTGTGGATTTTACATTATCTTCTGTTGCTAATACATTACACGCTGTTGTTTTGTAGTTACATGATGCAGTTTTGACATTATATGCTGTCGGTATAACATTACACGCTCTAGTTTTATCTTTACATGATGCAGTTACGTTGTATCATTATATGCGGTGACTCTGTCATTAAATGATGCAATTGTAACATTATATCCTGTGATTATCTCATTATGTGCTGTGGTTAACACATTACGTCCTTTTGTTACAACATGTGCTGCGGTTTTGTCTTTATGTGCTCTAACTTCTTTATGTGCTCCAATTAAGAAACATAATTCCCGGATGTGCCCCTAGTATAGTTACCAGGCCTAATTCCGTTAAACCTATCTGCCTCGTACGCATGCGCAATTAGGAAAGCGCGGGAGCGCAATCCCCTAAACTTGAAACTTGACACCAATTTCCGAAGGCTTGTTTTGCTATACTGTTCGAGACGAGTTGATCTATCGCGTTTTAGCATCTTTTACTTTGTATGTGCAATGGATGATATATTTGTGAAAGAAAACCTTGCTCTTTTAATTGATCGTTTTCGGGAGGAGAGGATAGAGCCAGAAATAGTAGAAGAAATGTGCGACGAAGAGTTAATCCGACTAGGTGTCTCCACCATTGGCGAGCGCATCCGCCTTATGAATCTTTGTAAAAACACCGTGAACGAAGGCGCAAGTACATCTGGTGGTCAATCAGTTAGTTGCCACCAATGTTTTACAAGAACGTATGTCTCTTTTTGCGTCAAGAACGGGAGGAAGAGGGGCCAGAGGACGGCGAGGAAAGACAGGAGCAATTGAAAGACCCAGAACGTGGACCGCGCAATTTGTGTAGCCGATCGCCACCAAACAAGGATACCGACTTCAACTGAGAAGCAAATTCTTCATCAGGCTGGGCTGGGATTGAAGAAGATTAAACTGGAATTTACCGATGATGAGGCTCAGGTGCTAAAGAAAATCACATCCGACGTGACGAGCGAAGACGGGCAAGTTGTTGGTTTCCCGCAATTGAAAAATTGCGGTGGTTTTGAAATTTTGTACTGCGTGTCAAATTTCAAAGATCTAACTCCTGTATCATGTTCGTGGGCTGTCAAAGATCTGAAGGCGAACCTGGGTGCACAGTCAAAAATGTACTTGCGGCCCGTTCAAAGAAGCTTATCGACGAAATCTCAGATGCCTGATAACAAATCTCAAGTAAAAGAGAAGTGTATTTCTTGTCAAAGAGAATTTCTAATCAGGGAGCTTCGACAGCATATGTACGTGTGCAGAATTAGAACTGCAGCTGCAGAAACTTCAGAATTGGATGAGGACCCGTTGCCTCCCTTTAATTTGAACACCCCTGGGATAAGCAATGTTCCGCACATTGTTTCTGATACTGATGGTCAGTCATCTGAAGGTATAAACCCACCCACTGTGCAAAGCCGGATCCCAGAAGTTGACCGACCGGAAGTAATTGATGTCGACCAATAAATCAACAATGACGATAGTAGTTCGACCTCCCTGGATGATGTTGTTCAACAGGTTGTTGATTATTGCAAGGGAAACAATATTTCTGACCCAGTAGAGATTCTGCGATACCTTCAGAAAAATGTGGTAACGGATCGCCAACTTGAGATAGTGAATATCGGTGAGAGTGTTGAGGGACACACCGATTTCATCCTTGTCGACCACCAGAACTTGTTGCCCACTTCCTTTGAAGAGCTGGATGACATTGAAGACTTTCGTCCAACTCTACAAGTACAGTTCTATGGGGAGGTATGTAAATTTTATTTTATTTACACTAGTGATTAATAATTCAGGAGGACTAAAAGACAGAAGAAAGGAATGTCCACTCTTGTAATTGGTATGCAGACTTGTCCTCGACTCTTACTTAGATTTTAATACTGAGCTAAAAATAGCTTGAATATCTGTATGTTTCAGTAAATATATACAGATATATATATATATATATATATATATATGAAATATCGTGCGCAAAGAAATCTTGTTGTCAGTCTTATTTGTAAAGCAAAATTAGATTATGATTATAAAACCAATGAAATGTTGTCTAATCCAAATACATCACCAAAAAAGTGGTGGAATCTTGTTAAGTCTTTTTACGGTTCTAAGGCTAAAATTTCTATTCCACCTTTGTATGAGGGGACAGGTATGTTTTTGATCCAAAAGAGAAAGCGGATATCTTTAATGATTTTTTTGTTAGCCAAACCCATCTGCCTACAGCCAATGCAGTAGTTCCTGTTCTTACCTCCCCATCTCACTCTTCTTTATGTAGTATTATTGCTTCTGAGGAAGAAGTTGCCGATTTATTAAATAGTCGGGTTAATATAGTAAAGGCTTGTGGTGCCGACGGAATTAGTAATAGAATGATTAAACATTGTATGTATGGTATTTGTGGGCCACTTACGTGTCTTATCAATACCTCTCTTTCTCTTGGTCAATTTCCTTATTTATGGAAATTAGCAAACGTTTTACCCCTATTTAAGACGGACAGTCGGCAGCTCAAGTCCAACTATCGACCAGTGTCTCTTCTCTCCTGTTTTAGCAAAATATGTGAAAGGGTTGTTTTTAGAAAATTATATTTATTTCTTGAGAGTACAGGTTTCTTTTATCGTTTTCAGTCTGGTTTTCGACCTGGCGATTCAACAGTAATGCAATTGGTTTATATTGTGCATAAAATTCACGAAGCTTTAGACAGAGGAAACGAAGTAAGGGCAGTATTTTTGGATATATCTAAGGCATTTGATAAGGTTTGGCATCCAGGTCTTTTAGCCAAATTGAAACACTTAGGGATAGAAGGTACCTTGCTGAAATGGTTTGAAAGTTATTTAAGTGGTCGGAAGCAACGCGTTGTCATTGAAGGTCAGTGTTCATCGTGGAAAGAAATTCAAGCTGGTGTTCCTCAGGGGGTCTGTTCTTGGGCCATTATTGTTTTTGATATATATCAATGATATTCATGTTGAAATTAACAGTGACTGTTTTTTATTTGCTGATGATGCACTTTTACTTGAAGAGGTTTCCTCTCCGACATTAGCTGCTCGATCTTTAAATAATTATTTAAACGCTATTTATCTGTGGTCCAACAAATGGCTGGCAACAATGAATGCGCACAAAACAGAAAGTATGGTGTTTTCTCTTAAAAGAGATAAACCAAATAATCCTGTTTTAAAGTTGGATGATAAAGTAATTAAAGAAGTAGGTACTCATAAGCATTTGGGCGTCTTATTTTCAAACAATATGTCTTGGAGGTTTCATATTCTTAACATTCATCAAAAGGCATCTAAAAAGTTAAATTTGCTTAAAGGTTTTAAATTTAAATTTTCGAGATCAACTCTAGAGATTATGTATAAGTCATTTATTCGTTCCAATTTAGAATATGCTGATGTTGTCTGGGATGGGTGTTTTAAGGGCGAGTCTGACTTAATTGAAAGTGTTCAGTTTGATGCTGCAAGATTAATTACTGGTGCTATGAAGGGTACGCATAGGGAGAGTCTATTAATAGATACCGGTTTGCACAGGCTTAGTGTTAGGAGAAAGATTCATAAATTAATTTTGTTGTATAAAATCGTTAATGCTCAAGTACCAGTTTATCCCTCTACACTTTTTCCTTCTTATGTTTCGCAGAGAACTGCCTATGTATTAAGAACCGGAAGTCATTTATGCCTACCCTTTGTAACCACGGAAAAATCGAAAAATGCTTTTCTTTATTCTACTATTAAATTGTGGAATAGTCTTTCTGAAATAACGCGTGAGCGTGCTTCTGTCGATTCTTTTAAAAATGATTTATTGCAAAATTTATTTTATATACCTCCACCTAATAAACTATATAGGCTTGGGGATCGTTACTTATCTATATTGCATACTAGATTAAGATTGAAGAATTGTGGCTTGAATTATTATTTATATCTTATGAATTGTATTCCATCACCTTCCTGTGCTTGTGGTGCGCCTAATGAAGATGTTTTTCACTTTTTATTGTTATGCCCTCGTTTTGCTGCTCTACGCGCTTCTATGCTTGCCTCGGTTATGCAGAATACCGGTAATATTTGGTTGACATTTAGTCTATCTAGACAAGTTGATGCCTTACTCAATGGTTTACCATTTTTGAATTTTGAAACAAATGTAGCTATTTTTGCTGCTGTAAGAATTTTTATAAATCAATCAGGACGTTTTAACTAATAGGCCTCACTGATAGCAAATTGGAAACTTTAATTTTAGTAATTATTTGATTATTTTTTTGTGCGTATTTTCTTAATTTTTTTCCCGTATATTTTCAATAATTTTTTGCTCCTTCCTGGGTGACTTAAATAATTTATATAATGGTTTACGTGAGCCCCCACGATGAGGGGCTCACCACGATGAGGGGCTCACCCAATGATGTTCACCAAAAATAGAAGAAGAAAGCAATGACTTTAATATAGGTATTCATGAGTTGCATGCATGTGACATCATGGTGGTCATGTTGGTTGGTAGGTCCTATAGCAATTAACATGGCTGCTATGTCTTTGTCTTGTAAATCTCAGGGATTGATTGATTGCAACCCACATTGTCATAAAAAGTTTGAAATAAGAACGATTATACAATACTGATACAATCTCTATCTTAATTGGCTAAAACATACTGTACTACTAATTCCAAATGTTAGTGTATCTATTGCATCATATCTACTAATAATACTGTTATAAATTACACAATTTTTGCAATTACTAAGTTACATCATGGGACGTCAATGCTCTGACAAACTGAGCAGCAGATTGAGCAAAATGTATGTCGTGGCACTCAAATCAACCTTATTTTATTTCAAAAACATGTCAGTCACGTGGCTTACTTTGTAAACTTTTTAAATCTTCTAAAGCGTTATACATGTACTGGTAATAAAACAGTTATTGAATTCAGTTTTCATAGATAGTGAGCTTTATCAAGGCCTCTGTGTTATCGTTTTCAACCTTTGACAGATAACACAAACCTCTTCCTTGATCATTCTCGCTATCATGCTCAACCTCATGCAATTGTTGTTTATTAAATTATAGGTGTCTTGCCTGGTGAGATGTCAGCTAAAGTTGTTGCAAAGTGTTTTTGGTACCGTGAGGTTGAACTGGAACGTTTTGATCATGGTTTGCGAGAACAGTGGATTTTTACACCGGAGAAAAATGGGCTATTAACTGGTACTAGTGATGACGTCATGGAGTTTATTGACCGAAAACGCTGTGGAGAACTGTACTTCCATGATTGCTCAGCTCATTGCAAAGAGAAAGGTGTGTAAATGCCAACTTGTACTGATAATTACATGATCTCAATCTCTCTAGCTGGTCTAGAAAAATGTTGTACAGGTGTAGACTTTTCCTGTTGATAACAATACCTTTACATATGCTAAATTAAGCTTCAAAAAATATAAACTCAATTTTGTAAAAGACTCAGAAACTGGTATACTGTACCCCTAATATCAGTGTGTACACTGTAGTTAATCTTTACCAGTACATTTATACAGATACATACTGTAGTACGAATTTTTTCTCATATGGAATATTCTTCTAAACAGCTTATACATTAAAAAATAATAAAACGTCAATAGGCAAAAATGTAAAAAAAATAATATGAGCGGTAAAAAAATATTCTGTGCCTAGCAAATTTTATTTTTTACCGGTCACAGACTCGAAGTGACCGGTAGATTTCTGAGATTTATTGCGAGGATTGATTGCATGAAGGTTTGGGGAGTGTAGACTGAGTTAGTTTCCCATGTTTTCATGCAGAAACAATTAATTTTATCTCATGAAATAATTCAGAAGAATAAAAGCACTTAAATTAGTTTTTACTAAAACAATATATTGTTTTGTTTCAATTGCTTTGAAATGGTACTAGTTGATGTAATTGTTGATCATGATCCAGATGCAAGATATGTGTTATTCCTTGCATCAATTGAGTAACATTTACTGTGTTGATATACTTACATTTACTTACAAATAATTTATTTATTGAACAAGATTAAGTTCACTTTGACTAACAATGTACAGTACAACAGAGGGTTAGGGAACATAAAAAAATATTTGTTTTCTTTTATGTAGGATGTGGAAAGTTGTATGTAGCAGATGGGAATTGGAAATTAAGATATGCCCACGGCATGTGGAATGTGCCAATTGAATTTGTTGGTTTTGGCAAGATAAACTATCCGAAAATGTGTCCCCTTTCATCCAAACGAGGTCACGCATTCTGTCACAATCACTGTAAAAATGCTGAAGCTTTGGGCTATCCAACAAAACTACGAGAGCTTTTTAATAAATGTGGTGTGTCGGATACAGCTGTTGATGAAGGTTTGTGGATTTTATTACTAGTTTTCTTACATCTGCCAAGAGCTCATAGTCATAAGATAGCCAGAGATAAAAAACCGGAGTTTGCATATGCCCTTAATGAGTTACATAGTTTTTTTAATAATATGTGTTAATTTTTTTTTTAATTTTTAGCATTGGTTGAAATGTCATCAAAATCTTTATCAGGTAGTGTATCGTACAACAATACTGGAAAAAAACAAGACAATGTCCAGGTTATTGTTCACTGACATTCACCTCGCCCTGAACCCACTTCCTCACACACCGGATACGCAGTTCTACCGTATATACGAGGCCTCACCGAACCGCTTACACGAACATTACGGAAATATGACATTAGAGTTTGCAACTAACCAATGAAAACTCTTCAACACGAATTTCCCTCCCCAAAACACAGACCTGCCATTGAAGAACAAACTGATGTAGTCTATAAGATACCGTGCCGAGACTGCGGATGGAGTTATATCGGAGAAACTGGAAGATGTTGCAAGACCAGCAAAGCTGGACACATCGGAAACGTGAAATACCACACAAAGGGATCAAATGTTGCCAACCATGCATGGGTAATGACCATTCTATTGCCTTTGACAATGGAATGGTTATTGACAAAGGGACTTTCCGAAACCGCAGAACTTTAGAATCTTGGGCAACGAAAGAAGCTGACAACAATTCTAAGCCACTTCCGAGACAATACTCGATTCTTTTAAAGAAGTAACCGAACACTATTTTTTTTTCTCCTACGCGCATGTCATTAATTAGCTAACGACATATTTATTTATAGATCCTATATGTATATATATATATATATCACATGTTTTTCTCACTTATCTTTAACCCGTTGAAGACTGCAGACTGGCAGTCGAAAGCTCGTTCAATAAATTGTTTTGGTCAGAGAGCGTTTCTTAATTACTTCATTACTTCATTATAGTATTTCTTGTAAGAGTAATTTTATCGAAATGATTATTGCTCAAATTATCTTGAAAAGTATGTAAAGTAACAGTGTTTGACATTATTTCAAAAATATTACAGGGTCTTTGAAAAATAAAACTTGATGTTGAACTTGTGTTTTAGTACTAACACTGAGCCTGGTAGTATGCGAGTCATTCTGGGTAAACATTACTTGAAATGAAACTTGACCAAAATTGTATGTGTCTAGATCAAGCCAAAACAGTAGCAATTAGTTTTTCTTATATAATTATGTACATATACCGGTAGTAACTGTATGACATGTTGTCCTGTGGATGTGAATATGATCACCAGATCTACAGTTCATGTACTTTTCTATGTTTAGGAACCAATGATTTCCTTTTGAGCAACCCCTCATTTGTGGAAAATCAATCCACAGAGGGCACTTTAATGTGCAATAAAGACACGGGCTGTTTAAAGGAAAATAAATCATTGCTGGTCAAGAGGAATCTTTTTTATTGTCAGTGCTGGTGGGCATATTGAATATTGGCAGCCATTGTACAGGTATGTACTGATAGTAAAATGTGACCAGTATTCATTTTTTCTTTTTGAACACCCGATTCCTGAAGAATTCAAACTAGGAGGTCTATGGTAGATGAATTCAAACTGAACACAACTACAACGTCTATATAAATATTCGCATTGTGGGTTTATGCGAGGTTTACCTATTAAAATAGAATAATATTTGAAGTGAAATGCTAGTATACGACAAACCTGCAGTAGCAGTAATTATTCCTCGGAAGGGCTTGCCACAATACATTGCGAGGACTTTTTCTCCTTCAAATTTTGGGCAGTCATCTTCCAAAGAGGGTACATATTTTTTGGCCACTGCATCGTAAGAATTCTCCCCAGCCCATTCAATAACACACCAATCTGTAGTAAATAGACGGTGTTTATACTTTGCGTATCACAATGACAGTCCATACCAAATGACATTTCGTTGTTCTGAGCACTTCAGCTGCCATCTTGAATTAAATAATTAAACTAGCCTCGTGGGTAAATAAACCGCGGCGCTTGCAAATTTAAACTATAGGCCTCGGGCAGCTTGCTCAAGTTATTTCTTTTTACATGTGTTGTCAACTAAGACATGGTAGACGTATGGTTTAAAAGTTGAACACTTTGTCGGCAGTGTTTAACGAAAATGGTTATGGTTACTGCGAGAGAACAACAGTGACGTTTAGAGCGAAGTGCCAAAGACGCTTCTTCTTCGCTTGAAACATTGTTTTACTATTTATTCTACTGCTAATCACCTTTAGCGTTTTCTATTGCACTTATGTTTATCGATATTCAAGTAAAAAACGTGGGACGCATGGACTTACCCTTTAAAATATCTTTGGGTGATTCCGAATCAGGTCCAAGATATTCTGTGAGCTTCTTGGGCATTTTGCGCTGTCGTTTTGGAGGCATTGGGCCATCTCTATCGCTGTCACTGTCGCTTCTATCCTCGCAATAGCAATCCGAATCAGACATTAAGTATTTGGCGCTGTGAAAACTTAACGACTTTCTAATCGTAGACATATTACTAGTAAATTCTAAACACGAACTTAAATAATAACCTCTTGATGCTTCGGGTAAACGAGAAGAAAGGAATATATATTTGAAATACAATCCTTTACCACATGTTATGCAAATTTTCGCGCTTGAAAAACTGAACTGTAATTGGTTGAAAATTAAATTTACATGGAGTCGGGGGCAAGGCCTGCGGGCCTGCCTGCCTGCGGTCAAATGAGCATGTTTTTCTGAATTGTTAGAAATGTCGGCAATGTCGCCAACTCGAAAAAAATATAAACAGTGGCAAAGAGATCCAAATTGGCACATAGCAATGAAAAGCTTATATATGAATATTATATTAGATATTTGGTTCGCTTTTGAATATTATATTAGATATTTGGTTCGCTTTTGTGATGCTTATACGTATGGGAACCGTATGAAGTTAAAAAGAGTCGCCTTGAATGGTAGCGAATCGTTATTGTAAACTTAGAAGAACATTATTCGACAGCATCGTTGACCAAGCACTTTGAAAAATTACAGAGCTTGGTTAAATAATTCGTCGCTATAATTTAGTATGTTATAAGATTCTCGCACGTGCAGAACACAAAAGGGAAAAGTCATTAAAGTTACTAATGGCTAAAACATAACCGGATTTGCATATAAGTAGAATATTTAATTCATTTTAGGGGGATGATCATGAGCTTTGGGGAATATATGAAGTTAAAAAGAGTCGCCTTGAATGGTAGCGAATCGTTATTGTAAACTTAGAAGAACATTATTCGACAGCATCGTTGACCAAGCACTTTGAAAAATTACAGAGCTTGGTTAAATAATTCGTCGCTATAATTTAGTATGTTATAAGATTCTCGCACGTGCAGAACACAAAAGGGAAAAGTCATTAAAGTTACTAATGGCTAGAACATAACCGGATTTGCATATAAGTAGAATATTTAATTCACTTTAGGGGATGATCATAAGCTTTGGGGAATAATAAGGGGCATGAAGAGGTATTAATGCATGGGCAAGTTTAGGCGAGGCGTTGGTGTAACCATGGAGAATGTACAGCGTCGTCTCATCAGGCAGAATTCAAAGTATTCAGTTTAAAATATTTATTTCTTGGTCCAAAAAATCAAAGCATAGTCGAAAGTGTTATCGTATTTGAAGAAAACGCAGTTAATCAACCTGTTGGAGACAGTCCTGTTGTTAGTTTGGCAAGCGAAGAGTGTGTAAATGATTCTAGCTTCCCCCTAACCTTAGCTGGATAGAGTAAATGATGCCTTCGGTAAGCTGTTCGAAAGACATTGAAATACTTTCTTCAGAGGGGTTTGCCAGAATATAAACTGTCAGGGGTTAAATTGTCAGGGCCCTTATAAAATTTAATAATGATATTCTTCGTGCCATTGACAATGGTGGCTGTGTCGCACTTTTATTGATGGACCTTTCAGCAGCTTTCGACACAGTTGACCATCGCATATTACTTGACAGATTAAGTCGTCGTTTTCGTATAAAAGGGAATGCGTACACATGGATACAGTCCTATCTCACAGACAGAAGTCAGTTTGTATGTATTGATAATGAACGATCAACTAGTCATCAATTAAACTGTGGGGTGCCTCAAGGTTCAGTCCTTGGACCCCTTTTGTATTTGCTGTACATATCTCCCCTTGGCGACGTAATTAAGAAACATAATTTATCATATCACTTCTATGCTGACGATATTCAAATCTATATAATCTTCCAACCATCCAACGAAAATGAGCCAGATTATTCTATATCTATATTAGAAAGATGTATACTTGATATCAACGATTGGATGACAGCTAACATGTTGAAACATAACAATGACAAGACGGAGCTCATTCTAATCAATGCTCACAACCGACCATCGCCTCCCCTGCACTCAATTAATGCTGTAAACGAGTGTATTGAAACGTCACAATCAATTAAAAATCTTGGTATCTGGCTAGATGATAGACTATCGATGAAAAAGCAAATAAATATGATATGCAAATCGGCATTCTACCATCTAAAGAATATAGCAAGTATAAGGCGATTTCTATCACTACATCATTGTGAAATACTGATTCATGCGTTTGTCACGAATAAATTGGACCACTGCAACTCTCTGTTAACTGGTCTGCCTAAATATCTTATTGAAAAACTACAACATGTACAAAATTCTGCCGCACGTCTATTGACATACACACGAAAATATGATCACATCACTCCAGTGTTGAAAGAACTTCATTGGTTACCTGTTGCTGAAATGATTCACTTTAAAATTTTACTGCTAACTTTCAAGGCTATTAATAATATAGCTCCGAAGTACTTACAGGAACTTTTAATTCCATATGAAATAACTAGACCATTACGTTCTTCAAATAAACAACTCCTAGTCGTACCTAAATATAATATGAAATCATATGGTCTGCGAGCTTTTTCAGTTATTGCACCAACGCTTTGGAACAACCTCCCAGAAGACATTAGATGTATTACATCATTAGGCATTTTTAAGACAACAGTTAAGACATTTCTCTTTAATCGAGCTTTTGTTGACGCTTAGTTAATAATCTTTTACTTATTGTAATAGATTCTAATATTTATATAATTTACTTAGGTCTTCTATTTATGTAAAGCGCTATAGATCGTTTTCACTCACGTGATCGGTGGCCCCATTGGGGTGGTGAAACAATACGAAATATTTGAATAAGAAAGAGCTAATTCCCATACCGTACACCAATATGGCCGCCATGTCATTGTTTTGGCACACCAATATGGCCGCCGTGACGTCAGATGAAAACGATCTATTGGATACCTCTTAGAAATAGCGCTATATAAATGTATATTATTATTATTATTATTAAATGGCTGACTCGGCTATTTTATTAACGTCGTCAAGCATCTTGCTAACTAATGTTGCTAAGGTTGATATTTGCATAGTTATCCTGAGTGCACGTGCAGGAGACAAAAGAAAAAACTCATCAAGCTAGAAAATTAATAACAAAACCAAATGCCTGAAAACATTTCATAGATGTGTAAAAGTTGTTCGACTTGGGCGTTTTGCTTGTCAATATATGAGAATATTTCGTTTGTATTCTTTCAATGATTTGGTGGCTCTTAAAAGATTGTAATTTTTAAAATGTGATTTGTTTGAAGAAACGCTTTTATAATATGACTAAATAACGAAATAAAGTTTCCAAAATATATAATTTCCTATTTACCATCACACAAAGCTCCTATTATTTACAATCACTCGCTGTTAATCGCAAAATGAATGGAGAAAGTCTTTAGCGTTCGGCGTCTACGTGTAAACGATTATTTGCAATGTTTGCAGATAAACTTCTTAGTCCCCCTGGGCAGTACACTTACTCAATCACAACTTTTCAAAAGTTTGTATAAGCACTAATGTTTCTGTTTCGATAAAATTATTAACATATCTAAAACTGCTTAGTCTCTTCGTATAACATATCCCTTGACTGTTCGAATATCCGCTCGATATAAGCCTGGGAAATCGTACAAGCGTAGATTCTCTTCTTTTCCTTCTTTTTCCAGTTGCATATTAGCATAAATTGTTAACCAATATGATATTTTATCGTTACGATAAGAGCACCGTTTTTCAAATGTCTGCTTTTCATTCAGACACCAAGGCTCTATCACTTTGTCTTGACATAATATGACCATTCTCTGTAGTGTCTTTCTTTTCTTTAGTTTTAAGATTGTATATGCTCGAAGTAATTGTGTGTTTAAATCTTCGTCCCTGCGGTTTTCTATAAGCTGATGATCCCGTAGGTAAAGTCGAAGGTTTATCGCTCGTCTCCATTCTTTATTTTTCTTCTTCGTACTGTTCTTCACTCATCATGAAGAAAAACACCGCAACAACTAAACCTTTGTTGACAACAAGCAGTAACCATTGATTATAATACTTAGATTGAGGAGATGTCTTCGAAAGTCCAAAACCGTTGTGTAAACACGGAACGGTTTGCCGTACGCGTAAAGTCAATCGAGAAGTCGCGAGTATGAGGAATCGAATCGAGAAACTGTAAGAACGTAAGGTACAGACGAAATATTATTTGTCTATAGAATGGCTGAGTGCAATGTTTAAGTCCATGTATACTATTGGTGTTAATGACTCATTAGCAATTTAAACAAAAGAACGTGTCTGGGCGAGTTTGGGCGACGTCAGAGCTTAGACAAAGAAATCCTAATTAATATGCTTATTCACGGCGTCGGTTTTCTCGGCGTATCATTTGCTTGCTATTTGCTGTTGGAGTAAGACCGCAGAGATGGAGGGTTTACATGAAAAATTGTTTTCAATGTTCGGAGCTATTTACAATGAAACTTTGTGGGAAGAATATTCGAAGCTTTGTCATGAAAAGTGCTACGGTTGTAGGACTAACCATCCTAGTCAGAAACAACACAGTTACCTAACAGATGATGAGCAATGGAGATTGTGCTACGAAGAGACTAGGACAAACGTCGACGAACGTATCTGGATAGAGTTCAACGAAGCGATGCAGGCGTTGAAATTACGAAACCAAAGAGACAATAATAAATACTCTCAAGACGCTACAGAGACAATGGTTGAGCCGGTGGAAATTGACGACTCGCCAAATATTCTTTCTATATCTGTTCTGTTTAGCTGTCCATTAAAGTATCTGTACCAAGTAAAAGACACTGGTGTAACATTTACGAGTACGATAAAGAATCCTCGGGAGGCTTACGAGGAGTATCTTCTTCAAAAGTCTAGAAACTTAACGACGAAAAGCAATCTGAACTAATGCTATATGTGTTATGAGAACATTATCGAGTTAGTCCAAAGTTAAATATGTTTTAAGTTAAATAAAATTTCTTGGACTATTTAGTGTGTAAGAAAGATGTGTAATTTTATCTGAAGAAAAATTAATAAAGACATATGAGCAACATAATAGTTCTTTGTAGTTTATTTTTATATTATAACAAATTACAGTGTACATATTGACAGCTAATAATTAACATAAACAAATGTTTTTAAATAAACTGTCCTGCGTTTACGGTTTCTTCTAGCGCACCCACTTCTTATAGATATCGTTTGTTTCTCTATTTTCAAAGCACTGCTCGTTCTTTATAGGGAATTTTGATATTTTCCGTTTTTTTGCGTTGTTTATTATTTACGGACTCCCCCTGCTGCTCTCTTAGATAATTATTGAAGTTTGTTGCCATTTCCTCTTGTCTCCTTATAATGCTTTTCAAAGTTTTCTCCATATTTAGTTCTGTGCTGTCTGCGATAGTTTCTTTACTCTGTAAAGGTACACATATTCCAATTTTACTCCACTTTAGCCATTTAGCGCGTTCTTTGTTATCCATATGATGTACTTGATCAAGATGATTTCCTAGCCTTGCAAGATTAGTGCTTCTGCAACCGAAGACAGGACAGTTTCTACGTGTGCGACCCATGTTTAGTTGTTTACTCGAGCAATGACAGAAAGCATTTGACATTTTTTTGGCATGTTAGATGCTTTTATTAGGCCCGTTTAGGCCTTATTTGGCCTTTCTTGGCCCGTTTAGGCCCGTTCAAAGATACCCCCATCACCCTGGGGCACCCCTCAAATATACTACCAATAACCCTGGGGTGCCCCCAAAGATATCCCCACCACCCGCGGTAACTTATACATTTAACCTGTACCAAAGGAATATCAGAAATACATATACATTATTTGTAAATATTTTATTGAACTTCAGCATAGTACAGAAGATGTTTCAACGATTCAACAGTAACTTTAATTCTTATAATTGGTGTCATTCCAATACTATGGTGTTTAGATTGATTGTAGGAGTACACTAGTTTTTGTAATACTGGTTTCTTTGCTTTGATGAGACAAAATTTTGCACAATATAAATCACGCTGAGATTACCATGATGGGATTTGTTCGTGAACAGTTTGGCTATAATCGTATCTTTTTCACCCATCATGTCATCAATGACAAATAGATTTCTTATTGGGGGATTAATACTATCCAATATAGATTTGGATAAACATTGCACAAACTGAATCCCAGGAATAAGAAGTTCCATTTTAGCAAACGTGTCTTGGTAATATTTTCTGGGGCAGGGTCGTTCATGATTTGGGATAAATGAGTAACTCGTGAGTAACTCGTGAGTAAATGAGTAACTCATGAGTTACTCATTTACTCATGAGTTACTCATTTACTCACGAGTTACTCATGATTTACTCATGAGTTACTCATTTACTCATGAGTAACTCATTTACTCACGAGTTACTCAACCATTGTCTCTGTAGCGTCTTGAGAGTATTTATTATTGTCTCTTTGGTTTCGTAATTTCAACGCCTGCATCGCTTCGTTGAACTCTATCCAGATACGTTCGTCGACGTTTGTCCTAGTCTCTTCGTAGCACGATCTCCATTGCTCATCATCTGTTAGGTAACTGTGTTGTTTCTGACTAGGATGGTTAGTCCTACAACCGTAGCACTTTTCATGACAAAGCTTCGAATATTCTTCCCACAAAGTTTCATTGTAAATAGCTTCGAACATTGAAAACAATTTTTCATATAAACCCTCCATCTCTGCGGTCTTACTCCAACAGCAAATAGCAAGCAAATGATACGCCGAGAAAACCGACGCCGTGAGTAAGCATATTAATTAGGATTTCTTTGTCTAAGCTCTGACGTCGCCCAAACTTGCCCAGACACGTTCTTTTGTTTAAATTGCTAATGAGTCATTAACACCAATAGTGTACATGGACTTAAACATTGCACTCAGCCATTCTATAGACAAATAATATTTCGTCTGTACCTTACCTTCTTACAGTTTCTCGATTCGATTCCTCATACTCGCGACTTCTCGATTGACTTTACGCGTACGGCAAACCGTTCCGTGTTTACGCAACGGTTTTGGACTTTCGAAGACATCTCCTCAATCTAAGTATTATAATCAATGGTTACTGCTTGTTGTCAACAAAGGTTTAGTTGTTGCGGTGTTTTTCTTCATGATAGTGAAGAACAGTACGAAGAAGAAAAATAAAGAATGGAGACGAGCGATAAACCTTCGACTTTACCTACGGGATCATCAGCTTATAGAAAACCGCAGGGACGAAGATTTAAACACACAATTACTTCGAGCATATACAATCTTAAAACTAAAGAAAAGAAAGACACTACAGAGAATGGTCATATTATGTCAAGACAAAGTGATAGAGCCTTGGTGTCTGAATGAAAAGCAGACATTTGAAAAACGGTGCTCTTATCGTAACGATAAAATATCATATTGGTTAACAATTTATGCTAATATGCAACTGGAAAAAGAAGGAAAAGAAGAGAATCTACGCTTTCCCAGGCTTATATCGAGCGGATATTCGAACAGTCAAGGGATATGTTATACGAAGAGACTAAGCAGTTTTAGATATGTTAATAATTTAATCGAAACAGAAACATTAGTGCTTATACAAACTTTTGAAAAGTTGTGATTGAGTAAGTGTACTGCCCAGGGGGACTAAGAAGTTTATCTGCAAACATAGCAAATAATCGTTTACACGTAGAGACGCCGAACGCTAAAGACTTTCTCCATTCATTTTGCGATTAACAGCGAGTGATTGTAAATAATAGGAGCTTTGTGTGATGGTAAATAGGAAATTATATATTTTGGAAACTTTATTTCGTTATTTAGTCATATTATAAAAGCGTTTCTTCAAACAAATCACATTTTAAAAATTACAATCTTTTAAGGTGACTCCATACAGTTTCTTGAAAAATGGAAAATACAAGTTTGAGAGTCCAAAACACGTGCATAAGCAATTCGGAAAAAGAATGAAACTAAATGTTGTGCATAGGTAAACAGTCTGACAATCAAAAACTGTTACCAAATAAATAGCAACAGTTGTTGCTATGGCAACAATGACGTTTCAAAATGGCTACCGATTACCCTTCAAACTAATTTAATTCGAAAAAAACTTTGGTGACCCCCAATTTTTTTTTCATTAAAACTTTTCTTGAAGTATGAGTAATCAATAGGCCGATCGAATTGTAGATCGAATAACTTTTTCCCCGGAAAAATCATGTTTGTTAATTTTAAAAAAAATTCGTTCTACAGAATTTTATTTAAATCGGCCCATTGATTACCCATACTTCAAGAAATGTTTTAAAGAAAAAAAAATTGGGGGTCACCAAAGTTTTTTTCGAATTAAATTAGTTTGAAGGGTAACTGGCGGCCATTTTGAAACGTCATTGTTGCCATAGCAACAACTGTTGCTATTTATTTCGTAACAGTTTTTGATTGTCAGACTGTTTAACTATGCATAACATTTAGTTTTATTCTTTTTCCGAATTGTTTAATCACGTGTTTTGGACTCTCAAACTTGTATTTTCCATTTTTCAAGAAACTGTATGGAGCCACCTTAAGAGCCACCAAATCATTGAAAGAATACAAACGAAATATTCTCATATATTGACAAGCAAAACGCCCAAGTCGAACAACTTTTACACATCTATGAAATGTTTTCAGGCATTTGGTTTAGTTATTAATTTTCTAGCTTGATGAGTTTTTCTTTTGTCTCCTGCACGTGCACTCAGGATAAATATGCAAATATCAACCTTAGCAACATTAGTTAGCAAGATGCTTGACGACGTTAATAAAATAGCCGAGCCAGCCATTTAACCCCTGACAGTTTATATTCTGGCAAACCCTCTGAAGAAAGTATTTCAATGTCTTTCGAACAGCTTACCGAAGGCATCATTTACTCTATCCAGCTAAGGTTAGGGGGAAGCTAGAATCATTTACACACTCTTCGCTTGCCAAACTAACAACAGGACTGTCTCCAACAGGTTGATTAACTGCGTTTTCTTCAAATACGATAACACTTTCGACTATGCTTTGATTTTTTGGACCAAGAAATAAATATTTTAAACTGAATACTTTGAATTCTGCCTGATGAGACGACGCTGTACATTCTCCATGGTTACACCAACGCCTCGCCTAAACTTGCCCATGCATTAATACCTCTTCATGCCCCGTATTATTCCCCAAAGCTTATGATCATCCCCTAAAGTGAATTAAATATTCTACTTATATGCAAATCCGGTTATGTTTTAGCCATTAGTAACTTTAATGACTTTTCCCTTTTGTGTTCTGCACGTGCGAGAATCTTATAACATACTAAATTATAGCGACGAATTATTTAACCAAGCTCTGTAATTTTTCAAAGTGCTTGGTCAACGATGCTGTCGAATAATGTTCTTCTAAGTTTACAATATCGATTCGCTACCATTCAAGGCGACTCTTTTTAACTTCATATATTCCCCAAAGCTCATGATCACCCCCTAAAATGAATTAAATATTCTACTTATATGCAAATCCGGTTATGTTTTAGCCATTAGTAACTTTAATGACTTTTCCCTTTTGTGTTCTGCACGTGCGAGAATCTTATAACATACTAAATCATAGCGACGAATTATTTAACCAAGCTATGTAATTTTTCAAAGTGCTTGGTCAACGATGCTGTCGAATAATGTTCTTCTAAGTTTACAATAACGATTCGCTACCATTCAAGGCGACTCTTTTTAACTTCATATATTCCCCAAAGCTCATGATCACCCCCTAAAATGAATTAAATATTCTACTTATATGCAAATCCGGTTATGTTTTAGCCATTAGTAACTTTAATGACATTTCCCTTTTGTGTTCTGCACGTGCGAGAATCTTATAACATACTAAATCATAGCGACGAATTATTTAACCAAGCTATGTAATTTTTCAAAGTGCTTGGTCAACGATGCTGTCGAATAATGTTCTTCTAAGTTTACAATAACGATTCGCTACCATTCAAGGCGACTCTTTTTAACTTCATACGGTTCCTATACGTATAAACATCACAAAAGCGAACCAAATATCTAATATAATATTCAAAAGCAAACCAAATATCTAATATAATATTCATATGTAAGCTTTTCATTGCTATGTGCCAATACGTTTTTTCTGAGCTCACGGCTTTTCGGATTGATTCGTACATATCTTAAGTTCAGCTTCTCAAAGTGATTCTTCATTCTATCTTCCTTCACTTATAAACGAGGGTTTAGTTAGGAATGATTCTAGGATGATTTATTCTGTTAGGTTCTAACCCTAATATAATATTCATAGCTTATTCAGATAATATTCGAGTTAAGTTATCTCACCAGATTCAGTATTTAGAATGTTCGAAACCCACTATATTCCTCTAGACAAGATTTAGGATAAAAATATAAAGTGTGTCTACTAATTTCTCTTTAGTTCCTTGTGAAGAACGTCTATTTTGTTAGAGTTTATTGTACGCATGCTCTGTATGCTTACATGTCCCACAAGTGTTAACTGGTAGTAGGATAAAGTGTATAAATGAAAAGGTAATGGACCTTTCACCTTTTAGGAAAAACCCGCAATGCATTGTGGTAGTTGGGTATCACTTCACTTCGAGGTGAAATGGCTGCCGCGAGGCGAGCACTTTTACTTGGAAGAATAATTGATTAGTTTTAACCGCTCTTATCTTTCGAGAGTAAACTTTACTTATTGCAGTATAACTAGGGGGCTATTTACTACATTCTGTGGAAAAGGTAAGGAAGTTACTGCAGTCGTTGTCGAGAAAGTCAATTCAGAGTGATCGACTGAGCGAACACGCTTCGAACAAAAACATTTATGAAGAAAGGTCTGTGCGAGCGTTTGCAGGTGAGTAAGCTTATCAAGTGGCGATCAATAAAATATTTTGCTGTTTGGATATTTGTTTCTAGTTTATCTGTACAGATCGTGTCCTTTTTGCAATTGTGCACGTCTCTTTAATGCCATTTTTCGCTTATTGAGACTGACAAAGTTTGGCCATGCTTCCGATCAGACGTTCGATAAACAATACCCCTACTAACAATGTTTTGGTTCTGTTTTGGCCCGAAAACTAAGCTTGTCCAGTGAGCAAAAATTCCGGTTTTTACAAGAGCTGCCACTCAAAAGTGCTTTCGCGAGTTTTGCAGCCGTTGTTTTGCTTATTTTCTTTGTGTCTTGATTCGTCTCCTCCCAAGTAGTTTAGTAAGTTCTAAAATATTATGCACTTGTCAAAGTTTAGCCCCAGGGTAGGGGGGACGATCAAGCCCAGGGAGATTTGACATTTTTTGAAAATTTACTTCAAATTCCTTACCCAGGGGGCAAACATTTGTGTCAAATAAAGAAAAAAACTTTTCTGTGGTTCCACCATTGTATCAATATAAATACACATATCAATGTTAAGCCCCAGGCTGGGGTGGGGGTGGGCAACCCACAGGGATATTGACTTTGTGGGGGGAAAAATTGCAGTCAAATTCCCCTGTAGTAGAATAGCCTTGTTGGTCAAAATACCCCTCCCTGGGAAATATCAAGGGGTAAAATATAATATTAAGATCATTTTATGTGTCAAAAATCCCATCCCTTGAGAAAGTCAAATTTCGCTGTCTCGGGATATGTCGATCAGTCAATATCCCATGGGTTGCCTGACCCCACCCACCCTGGGCCATAACATTGATAGGTGCATAACAATTGATTCAAGGAGAAACAACATTGACAGCATAATAAAGCAGTCAGTACAAACTACAAAATATGTGTGGTAATCTTCAGGTAGCTGGACATTTTTAATATTAACAAACGAACAAATGATAAACTAGGCTAGGAATAGCAATGCTAGAACGTGTTTACAGCATCCTCCTTTAATACCAGCCTTACACATAGTTAGCACAGACAATTTCTTCAGTTATTTGATTCTGTTTCGACAGCGCCAGTAGAGTTGTCACTGGCTAATTCAGTTCCCAGATGCTTTTGCAACAGCTCATAGGTAAATAAAGGTGGAAGAATTTCAAGTCTCTTGTCCATTGCTTTGTCTCACCTTGGCACAGTTTGTTGCCTCCTTCGAAGTGCAAGGTTCATCCTTCGTATTAATAAATTATATTCTAACTAATTTAACTATTTTAATATTATAAATATATTCCTAATATGTATATACAGTACAAATATTTATAATTATTTCATTTACAAACTATTCAACTATCAACATGTTTAACAAGTTAAGCCAAACACTACAAATGTTATTTTAGGTTAAAATATTATATTACTGTAATACGCCACTGTATTAACTAGGTTGTATTTATAGTTCTAGAACACTGCACAAACACAAATAAAGTTTATATTTATACCTTGAGTTTTTACTTACTAATATCTAAGTACTGTGACTAAAACTATTTGAGAAAAGATCAATGTACACAACATGTACAGAGAAAAACTCCACACTTTTTTTTTAATATTTAGTAAATAAACAATGTTGAATTTAAATTATTTTACGACATATTAAAACCAATGCACCTGGCAATGTTAAGCCCCAGGGGAGGGGGGATGGGCAACCCAATGGGACTTAACAACCTCCATGCCCCCGTGGGTTAGGAATTTGACAAAAACAACCATCCTGAGAGAGGGGATATAGTCTGGCAGACAGTGTGACATACCTTGCATTAACTTCCATACAATGTTTTTTTGTGGATTCTTATAAAAAACATATCCCTTAGCAATAATCTGAGTGATGACAGTTCATTACTGTTGGGCATCAGGAATTACGGGTGGGTGGGACTTACGGCATATTTCATGACGTCATAGAAGTAGCAAGTAGTCAATATCTATAATTTCATAGATTTATTTTGTCCGAATTGGTATAAAAACATACCCCTTTCATGTCTATGCAGTAATGTGAGTGGTGGGAGTCCGTTATTGTTGAGCATCTGGAAATAGGGGAGGGGGAGATAAGTCATGACGTCATAAAGGTAGTAAATAATCAACATATGTCATTTTTTGTCTTGTTTTTATATTTGCACATGATTATATCTTACAGATCTGTGTTATATTACAAGGTTGTCAGATAACAAGTTACTAGTTTGTGAAACTTCCTAGGCTGCGGGACTCTTTGATAGGTTGTAAATTTCTGACCTCATTTTGGCAATAAACATAAAAACGGTGCCCCATTTTAGTCGTTACCGGTTTATGGAGATATTCTTGCAACGTGTGAGCAGTTTGAAGACGTCTGGATCTCATGAGACGTAAAAGTTAATCGGTGACCTCCTTTGATACAGATACTGTCTTGGTAAGTTCATTGAAACATTCATCTCCAGCATTGCATTTACAAAACAAAGTGCACGGCAATTTGCTACGGTTGCAACTGCACCTCATGTTTCGGCATGCAGAGGCGCCTTCACAGTTGCACTTGATCAGGGACATGATCTCATCTGGTGCCAGTGTAACATCGTCTGGAACTGTTGTCGGAAGCAACGTCTTTGAAGGCTCATATCTTACATATCCATATTCGACTGGATCAAGCGCAGGTGGATCTAGTGACAGTGCTGCTTTCCAAGTTACCGTCTGAAGGTGGGATCTTTTCACATTCTCTGCAAAGGCTTCTGTAGTGGGCGGCAGTGCTTGTATCTTAGGGGTTGAACTTGCAGTCTTTCCAAACTTCATTGCATTGTCCATATCTTGTATCTGATATCGGACATAGTCTTCTCGTTTACTTTGTTGCTGTAGCAAGCACCGATAAAGTTTGTTGCCTGATCAACGACATCAGATAGTAGCGCATCTACACAGCCCAGCTGCGACAATGAGTTGGGAGCAGCAATGAGATTCTTTAAGACAGTTCCTTTGCCAATCCCAAAGTATGTTGGTACCGTGTCGCAGCCGGATAGCGCATGGGCTGCTGGTAGACCAGCTATGATATTTCTGTGGGCTTGTACAGTGTTCTTAATGTCGATAAGTGATCTTTGCTGAATCGGTGAGATCATCAACATTGGGCAAGTAAGACATTCGTTCAAATAATGATATAGGAGCAGTATAAACACATCTGTGTCGTCTGCAACAACTATGGTAGTACCAGATTTCTCCTTTGCACACATAATGGCTTGTTGTGCAATTATGTTATCTGCTTCTTCATGAGATGTTGCAATATCTCTCCTTGCAATGACAACACCTTTGTGTATCTCGGTTGGGACATCGTCGCTGCCTGTGATAACCAGCTTGTTCCTCGTAGTATGTTGAGCATGGAATGACTCATCGTTGATGATGTTGCTGCAAATGATAGACATCAGCTGGTTCTTGTTAGAAGAAACGGTGAGCACAGCCTTCTGTGAAGGAAGAGGTGTATTTTTTGTGAGCTGATACACCCTGCTTGCCTCGCATATTCTTACGTCTCTTGTCATACTCTTGGTGCTGTACTCGCGATATCTGTCGAAGATCAAGTAGACATCTGAATCAAGCAGTTTCTTCAATAAGAACCCCTTAAAATTCTCCACGAAGTCGGCGATAACACCTTTGGCTGGCCAATGGACAACCCACAGGACAGCAGAGCCATCCAGCACAGTTGCCGTAACATTGGACATACTGCATCGCAATGACGCCTCGTTGGCAAGCCGTTTTTTCAAGTCCGATTTTGCATTGCATATTCTCATTGCACCGGAGTCGTGGAACATTGACGTCGGGACTGGGGCCAGCTCATGACTTAATACCTTCTTTATATCAATGTCCCTTGAACTTGCTTGGATGCCTATTACTCTACTGTAAATCACCGAAGTATCATAAACCTTCTTTGAGCCAACCTTGATATGCTTCTTACTGTCTGAAACAGTCTTGACTTTCTTGGAGATTGTACTACGGAACCCTTCTGGCCAGCCTTTTTCGAATTCTTGCATTTGTTTGGTACCAATTGCTACAGCGTCCTGAACATTTACAGTGCCATCCGCAATCTGACCACTCACAATGTTCACAATAGTTGGTGGATGTGATGTAGGATCAAGCGGGTCAATACACAACTTGAGCTTGTCTCGAATGCTTTCGCGATCTGCACCATCTGATACGATCCTTGCCTTCATCTCCTCTTTGTGTACTTCCTGTCTGGTGTCTTGCTCCTTTCCTTTAAGATTAGCAATGTCCTGCTCCAGGCGACTGCAGATGTGCAGACCAAGAGCCCATGTTTTGAGGGTTTCGGGCTTCAGGGTGATTCCAATAATACCCCGGGGACCATGACCATAGCGCATGAAAGTTGTCTCGATGAACATGTCACTCCAAATACCATTCATAGGCCGGGAATATGGTGCATAACGTGTTCGCCTTTTATGAACTTTGAGAGCTCTTCTTGTCCTAAGCTTTCCATAGAACGCAGATAGTAAAGACCATACCGGGCATAGTTCACGTGAGCAGATGCGAAAAAATAGGGAAGCATTTGTTTCACGGCTACCAAATGAAGCGGCCAGTCACCCTCTCGCTCGGCTCGTACGTATAACATCATGATAAAAACAGGCTTGATGAAGCAGTCGACCCACAGCTTGGATGTATTGCTTTTACTTGCAGCTTGGTCAAGGCGTGTTAACAGTTCTTCCATTGACGTAACGCTGCAATCACTCATGGTGCTTCTCAGCAACTCTTCAAGAACTAGTCTCATTGCCCTGATATTCTGTGGGAATTTCTTACCAATTAGCATTTTCGCTACTCCAGCAAAGGTTGACTCCAGAACCTCTGAGAGGCCAGATCCTTGCATCAGGGTGCCAACTGCGCCAGCAAAGCTCATCAACATGTGCATCCCTCCAAGGCGATTAATAACGTCTGAGAACACTCTTGGATATGCCCACTGCACTTCGACAGCAACTTTATATAGTTGTTGATCTCTTGTAAAAATGGTGTTCTTCTGGCCTTGTTCCTTCGTTAGTCGCTTTGCCTCGTGAAGAGCTGTCATTATAGTGTCTGGGTCGGATGGCGTCATGTGGATAAGAGGGAGATAAACTGCCTTTGTCTTTGGCTGCACCGAGACTCCTTGTTGCCTTGTCACTGTAGTGTATGTGACAATGAACTTGTGACCTTCGGCGAACACGTGATGATAGATGTATAATTGTAATGTGATACCGGGGTAGTGTTGTAGTTGAGTGTGTATAATTGTGCATGTTTGTGTGAAGAATAAAAGAGCGATATTTGGCAACTTTCTGGGTTTTCTTTAATACTACATTTTGGTGCCGTGACCAGGATAAATGGCGACAACTGCTCGATCCAGCGTGGCGCTTCCAGAAGCATTTTCGGATGGCGATATAGAGTTTTGGCTTCGAAAGTTTGAACTTTGCTCCAAGGCCAACGAATGGAAAGACGACGCTATGCTGAAACGGCTGCCCACGCTTCTGTCGGGTAAAGCCTTCGCCGTGTTTGAACGACTGGACGAGGCCAAGAAAGAGTCCTACAAAAGTTTAAAAGAAGCACTTACAAGCGCTTTCGGAGGGGACGCAACCGGGAAGCATATCGCGATGATGACATTTCGAAACCGAGCGCGTAAACCCAATGAAGACATTCAAGTTTTCGCTTACAATTTGGAGCCGTTATTAAGACGGGCACTGCCTGATCTTGGAGGAAACGAACGCGATACCCTCCTTAAACAACAGTTCATTGAAGGAGTGGGTTCGGCCTTAAAGAAGGAGCTTTTACAACGGCCTGGTCTTTCGTATGGCGAAACAGTCGATGTTGCGCAACAACTGGATTTGGCTATGCAAGTTTATTCAAACCAAGCCGAGAGTCAAATCAACCAAGCCACCACAAGCAGCCACCCACAATCGACCACTCAGTCTACTTTGATCACACAGATGATGGAAAATATGGAGATATTAACCGAGAAAGTCAACCAGCTTTCAGAGTCCGTCGCGAAAGTAAACGCCGTCTCAGCAGGAAATCCCCCTCAGGCACAACGTGGATCATGTTTCCGTTGTGGCAACCAGGGTCATTTTGCCAGAGAATGCAGGACCTCCATCCGTGCGAGAACAACAGATTACCGACAACGTGGTGTAGAAAATTATTGTTTTGTTTGCGGGAAAATTGGACATTTTGCTCGAGAATGTCCGCATCGGTTCCAGTCCCCAACTTCGCGTCCACAGCATCAGGAAAACTACCAAGGGTCGACCCGCCACTAGGCCGGGGGTCTACCCACAATGACATGGCCTTACCAATAAACTGTATTCAGCCTACTGGAGTCTTTATTCAGGCGCGTGTTGATGGATGTGAACAAAAATGTTTGGTTGATACCGGTGCGACGGTGTCCTTGGTAAGTCGTCAGTTAGTCCATGGTCCTTTACAACCATGTCCTTTGAAAGCGCGTGGAATTGATGGTGAGCCTCTCCAAGTACTCGGAATGGCAGAACTCTCCGTTCAGTTAGCAAATGAGACATTTAATCATTCTTTTGTGGTAGTGGGTATGGCTAATACTTGTATCTTGGGTGCCGAGTTTTTAAAGTACGGGAAAATGCTTGTCAATGTGGCAGATGCAAAGTTATCATGGCCAAATGGCGAGGTACAACTTCTGGTTGAATCAACGACACCATCCATCAACCGTCTAAGCACTTTGTTAGAAAACTATTCTGATGTGTTCGTTAATGGACCCAATGATTCTTTGGGCCGAACTACACAAGCGGAGCATATTATTGACACAGGGGCCAGTCACCCTATCAAACAGCGCCCTTACAGAACCCCAGTCCATCTCAATACCGTGGTGAACCAACAAGTGGATGATATGCTTAAGCGGGGTCTCATCAGACCAAGCACTAGTCCGTGGTCGTCACCGATTGTGTTAGCACCCAAAAAGGATGGGAATTATCGGTTTTGTGTCGATTTTCGACGAGTTAACTCGGTCACCAAGAAAGATGCTCACCCGATGCCACGGATCGACGATATCCTCGACCAGCTGGGTGGTGCAAGCTGTTTCAGTACTCTGGATCTCGCCTCTGGCTATTGGCAAGTGCCTTTAAGAGAAGCGGATAGAGAAAAGACAGCATTTTCAGTCGGGGTGAATCACTACGAGTTTACTGTCATGCCTTTTGGTTTGACTAATGTGCCTGCCACATTTCAACGTATGATGAGCAGACTCCTGAATGGAATAAAGGGATGTCTGGTGTTTCTGGATGATATCATTATTTTCTCAGATACATGGTTAGAACACAATCGAATTTTGGAGGAAGCCCTTCGCCGGATTCGTGAGGCAGGTTTGAAACTCAAGAAGGTCAAATGCCAATTCGGACAGACATCGGTTAAATTTCTGGGCCATGTTGTGTCAGCCCGAGGTACGGAACCGGATCCTGAAAAGGTGAGAGCTGTGTGCGATTTTCCGACACCATCCTCAGTAAGTGAAGTTCGAGGATTCCTTGGTATGGCATCCTATTATCGGCGCTTTGTCAAGGATTTTGCGAGCATAGCTTCCCCCCTTCACGACCTAACAAAGGGTGGACAACGAGAATTCAACTGGACACTACAAGCCGACCAGGCCTTCAGAACCCTTAAACAGCACCTTTGCTCCGCACCTATTTTATCCTTACCTGATTTTTCTATTCCCTTCACCATTTACACCGATGCTAGTGATGTGGGCCTCGGCGCAGTCTTATCTCAGCACAAAGGGGTATACGAACATGTTATTGCCTATGCCAGTCGCGCTTTAACACCAGCCGAAAGGAATTATTGCACCACCGAGAAGGAGTGTTTAGCCATCGTGTGGACTGTCAACTATTGGCGAACATACTTACTGGGTCAGCATTTTGATGTTGTGACTGACCACCAGAGTCTTACATGGCTTCAAGGCCTCAAAGAACCGAAGGGCCGACTAGCAAGATGGATCCTGTCCTTACAGGAGTACCAGTTCCAGATAACGCATCGACCAGGAAAGCAAAATGCCAACGCGGATACCCTTTCTCGTTTTCCTCCGCCTACTACTGCACATTGTCCAGAGGTAGACCTTGAAGACAACCTAACAGCTGGCGTTGGGGCCACAAAGGTAATCCCACACTGGTCAGTCAAGGAAATTCGTGAGGCTCAAAAAGCAGACCAGGGTACTTCACGGGTTCTGCAGAGATTTGCTACAGCAAACGAGCAACCAGCAGCCAATGGAGAGTGGATGGAAGATGGTGAGCTACGACGTTACCGACAACTCTGGCCTCAAATGGAGATAGTGGATGATGTGCTGCACCGCCGAGTGGAGAAAGGTACCCGGGACGAACGGCTCGTCTTAGTCGTACCAAGAAAGATGAGGGGCTGCCTCTTAAAGTTCTCACACAATGATCCGTGTTCTGGACACATGGGTATTAACCGCTGTTTGGAGCGCCTTCAACGACAATACTACTGGCCTGGAATGACAGACGAAATACAGTTGTGGATAGCAGAATGTGAGCAGTGTAACCGCCGGAAGCCCCAAGTACCCGCACAAAGAGCACCGATGGAAAGCATCAAAGTTGGAGGACCAATGGAACTGTGGGCGATGGACGTGATGGGACCACTCCCGATGACTGCGCGGGGCAACCAGTATATTCTGGTAATGTCTGACCATTTTACAAAATGGGTAGAAGCTGTACCGATGGCCAACCAACGCGCGGACACTACAGCAAAGGCGTTTGTGGATGAAGTTGTATCCCGTCATGGCATCCCAGAGAAGCTCCTGACCGACCAGGGCAAAAACTTTGAGGCTGACCTAATGAAGAAAGTGTTTCAACTGCTCGGAGTAAAGAAGCTGAGAACGTCACCATATCACCCACAAACCGATGGACAAGTGGAGCGATTTAATCGCACCTTGAAAGGGATTCTAACGGCGTATGTCAACAACGATCATAATGATTGGGACATTCATTTGCCACTGGCTTTATTTGCTTACCGTGCCGGCGTGCATCGCTCATCAGGTGTCACACCCTTCAAAGCTGTGTACGGTCGCGAAGCTACATCACCATTGACACTCATGGGCACTGCACACAAACCAACCGAAGAAGGACTGATTGCAAACTACTGTGACGAGCTTGAGAAGACCTTACAGACGGTGTATGATCAGGTTGCAACCAATGTCAGTCAAGCTCAGGCAAAGCAGAAGAAGACGTACGATAACCTGACAAAAGTGGAGAGCGTGCAACTGAAGCCAGGTGATCGGGTGTGGCTCAACAATAAAGCTGTGGCGAAGGGAAAGAGCCGGAAATTCCACAAAGAATGGACGGGGCCGTACGTGGTGCTTAGTCGCCTTGGTAACGTCAATTACCAGGTCAAACCGGAAGCTGAAAAAGGAAGAAAGAAAGTTGTACATCGCAATCGTTTAAAGCTTGTCAATGGTAATCCTAAGGGGGAGAACGGATCCAACGTGTCCAATACAAACGAGCTAGGAGGTACTGCTGACCTTCTTGCGAATGAACCAGAGATCAACCATCAAGAGGAAGTACAGACGTGTGAGCGACATGAAGTGACTACTGGCCTACGCCGGTCCACCCGTCAACGTCGAGCCCCGGATCGATACCAAGATTTTAATTTAGAAGAAATTCAGATCGAGGACGCTCTCCATTAAGGAGGGGATAATGTAGTGTATGTGACAATGAACTTGTGACCTTCGGCGAACACGTGATGATAGATGTATAATTGTAATGTGATACCGGGGTAGTGTTGTAGTTGAGTGTGTATAATTGTGCATGTTTGTGTGAAGAATAAAAGAGCGATATTTGGCAACTTTCTGGGTTTTCTTTAATACTACATCACCATAGTGTTGTACCCATTGTATTCCGGACACGCTTCATTGTTGGTAACATCCGTCAAGAAAGCTATGTCAAGTTCTTTTGCTCTTCTTTCTGAAAGAATGGCACTACAAAGAACTTTGAGGGGAAGAACATTCTTTTTAGAGCAATTATCCGGCATTTGCACTATCTTTGGTCCCTGATAACGTTGCACCGGAATCTCAAAATCTATTTTCGTGGACATGTTCGACTTCGAAATTCTCGGAATAGATTCTCTCGTGTTCTGGTCATCGATATCTGATGTATTTGTTGGCTGAGTAATGAGCATGGCTAGTGAATGTGTTGTTATCTTCCCATTTTGAAAAGATATGTCAGCGTCAAAGTGGTCTGCAACAGCTTGTATAAGCCCCAGACTTCCTTGGTTGATCCCGCTTAGTTTGATATCTTTTGTTGCTGCCAGGGCTGCTGACTTCTTGAAGCGTAGTATCTCATCATAGGAACAGGTTACTCTGAACTGATACAACTGATTTATTAATGACTTCGAGTCTCTGATTAAATTACCGAGGGATATCTGCAGATTCGTTGGTTTGTTGGATAGAACACAGGTAATTATGTTGCCTATCAGGAGTGCCGGGAGAGTGTCCTTCAAACGATTTGTCAATGCTGCCAGAAGATCCATAACAGTTTGGCTAACTGACATGGACATATCTTCCTTGGTGATTCTTATATCATACCGAGACTGGTCATGATCTATCTGCTTTACTTCGTCACAGATGATTTTTGCAAGCTTTCCGATCAAGAGATCTAGTGTGTCGTCTTCTTTGTCGCCTGCGAGATGCAATACAGTTGACGCATTCTCTCTAAACACCACAAGACTTGCCAATCCTGGCGAAGAGAGGACTGCAATGTCATCCAAAAAGTGATCTCGAATCTTCACAAGAAGGGACCTCCGCAGCAGCGCTTTCCCGCCAAATAAGATGTATTGATGGTACAGTTCAACTGAATTCCACAAACGTGACCTATCTTTTGACATCTCAACAATGACTTGATCAAATGCAGGGTCTGTATTCTCGTCTTGCTTTGAAGCATTTTTGGCGGCATATATCGATTTAGGAGACATAAAGTTTGCCATGCAATTGACATGATACCGTGCATCAGCTGCGTGCAAATCACTTAAAGCCCCTTCAACACGAACTCTCACTTGGTTCGAAATATCATCATTGCGTTCTGTGCATGCTTCTAATATAGTCTCCTTGAAACCTGCGTCAGTGCGACAAAGTACTGCTCTTTTCCAGCGATCAGGATGCTTCTTGTCTTTCTCAATCTCACACAGCTCCCCGCAAAAAAGACAGTTCTCTTTGAATAGAAACACTGGTACCTCTGAACGGCGTTGTTTTTTCAATGGCTGACTTCCTGAAACGCTTGCGCCACCTTCTCGTTTCTTGTGACGACTCAAATGTTGCTGAGAAGTATATGTAGATACACAGCTTCTATGGCATTCGATGGTCAGCTCTGAGTTCTTTCCCAATCTATCAACTAGATCAACATGAACGTTGTCCTTATATTCTTTCGAAAACCTTATTACTGATTCGATGCGGGCAGGGCCTGCCTTCGTCAGATCACCTTTGTCATCACAGTTATTTTTCCACTTAAAATAACACGGGTTTTCCATCTTAGCAGGAACTCTTGCAAGATAGAAAATGATACAATTGCTCAGGGTTATAATCGTGCTGTAATAAGGCTGCAATACAGTACAGGCTATTTTAAAGGGGCCTTAAACGATCTTCTGTTGTCAATTATTTTAGCAATTATAGAAAGTTATACGGCAGTATTGAGATAAGCAAATTTAACATAGCTGGGAGTGGGGAAACAAATAAACTGAAACTTAATTCTTAAAATGAATATTCGATTTTCGCCCTTCACGCTGGTGAATTCTCGGCTATTTACTCCCACTTGTGCGGGCTCGCACCGGTCAGCGTTGTGTACCAAAAAAAAAAAAATATTCAAAACAAACATGGCGGGCATGAACAGCCAAGGGGGAAGTAAGAAGTTGAATTTAAGGTGTTTTGCGGAGTCATCAGAGCGAGGAGATCGCTTTTGGAACACGTCAGTAACCGAAATGAAATTTTTTGTTGAACGGCAATGGATAAGAGCTGTCCGTGGCGCGGAAAATAAGCCTGATTATGGCATGGACGACATGGACCCATTACTCGAAGAAGTAATTGGGAACAAGCTTGAGATGGTTGGCCCTATGGTCGATTCCTTTTTAAAAGAGGCTGGGAAATTGATCTCTCAGAAGCTGTGTCGGTCAAAGGCTACTGGTTTGATGACCCCGGTGGTTATTTACATTCCTTGGGTTGTTTATCGCCACATTTTAACTTTGGCAAGAGGGTATTCTGGGGAGGTGAATTCATCTCAAAATGGCACCAGACATGTCGTTGAATTTAGCGCCAAAGATTCCCCCGAGAAGATGTTTGCACCGTCAAGGTTTTCGGGCGAGAATTTTATTGCATACCGCCATTTCAAAAGAGTTCCGGCTAAAGATGTTATTGAAAAGAAACTAATTTCGGTGTTCAACGGGAGATCTGTTGTCGTTTCAACTAAGGACACTCCATTTATCATGGATTACTCTTTGAAGACTGAGAGGGTAACAATAACATTTTACGTTCAACGTTATACTGCGGATAGACAAGCTATTGACACAAGCTTACAAGCTTTGATGAACCGTTCTGTAGTATAAATATTTTATTTGACAACTTTACTTTTAGAGCCTCCTCATATGAGCTAGACTAACCAGCCTGATCCATGTCACAATCAGGTTTCCCTTTAAAATTAATTTTACATGGGATTCAAGCCACAGTGAGACTCCAATTAAACAGGTTGGGCAGGTTAGGCGGGCTAGCCCAGCTCATATGAACAGGCACTAAAGGCTCTTTTCCACTCATTGCAGGAATTAGTTCGCAGCTGGCTGCGAGTACTTGTATCTCATTAAAAAGAATTCACAACGAGAAAACAAGCACTGTGAGTTGTTTTTAATTAGATGCAAACACTCGCAGCGAGCTGCGAGCTGGTTTTTGCAATGACTGGAAAAGAGCCTTAACCTGTACCTACGGTACCTACCTGAGACAGCGTTTATCGTCTTAAGTAGTATTAGGAATTTCAAAAACACTGGTAAATTTCCATTTTTTAAATGGCAGTCATCAGGAATCAGTTGGGAAAAAATTGAGAAATAACACTGATTTCATGTTTTGGAATTACCATTGTTTTGTATCCTATTTAAATGCTCAGTAATCACTGAAACCTTAGGGTGACTACACTCAACTACTAAGTAATATGTAAACATGTGTAAACAAGGTTTAATTCCCAGATAAAAAGCCTGTTAGTAGCATGTTTTCCACAAATACCATACCAGTAAGATTAAGAGTTTGGGAGTATTGGAAAACTGTTATGTGAGCCCAAGATTGAGGGCTTATGCAACTGCTTGAGACATTTCCCCAAATTCTTCAATCTGTCGAATGACTGAGTGTGGTTACAGGAATGGCAGCAGAAGCACGGATTAATTGAGTTTGGCTCTGATACCTACTGCTAAGTAATTTTTGTTGAAGTTTAAATAATCACAAATTGACTTCAATTGCCATTTTCTGGGGGTGCACTGTAATTAACATTCTCCCCTACACTCAAGGGTACTTCTGCTACTCCTGATTGCATTTGATGTGATCCTTAATGCTGTGCACTGCAGGTGGAGATTTTCAGTATGATGGAAAATTTCCTCGTAATTTGTGATGTTATCAACCCCTTATTTCCAATACTGCAACACCACAGCAAAGCTATGATTTTCAAAAAAATAATCTGATTATCAAAGAGAAATCGAACCATAAACCTTATGATCATACATTAACCAACTACAAATTTTGGTTAAAAAGAATCTGAAATGTACCGGTATTGCTTCAAACTAAATAATTCTAAACAAAATGACAAAAACCCTTAAAAGTTGTTTTATTTACTAATAACAGCTAATTACATATTGTACAACAAAGTTATGTCAAAATTTAATATTTTACTATTCCTGTTTTGTATACAGTTATTCCTATAAATCTGGTATGTTATATTATATATAATCTTAATATATACTATATATCTACTATTAAATAGAATAGTATCTTGTGTAATATTGCTATCATTTCTACTGTGGTCAAATATTATAATAAACTTGCATAAATTTGCCTGGTTTGTTCTATTTCCATTTAACCAGTTCCCTGTCTGTACCTACCTGTACCCACTATTCTTTCACCTCTGCAATCCAGTATATATATAAAGTTAGTTTAGTTTAGTCAAAATACTTAAATATTTATAGTACTCCTTGCAGTACACACACAGCAACTGGGAACACAGCTCAACTACCTTCTCCTGCTACACGCCCTTCTAATCTCTTGCGGAGAATATCTTTTGTTCCTGTAGTGGTAAGCCCCCTCTTCTTCAACTCTTGTTTGAGTTCAGGTACTGACAAAGCCTTTACATCAATGCTTGATGATAGAGGGAGCTCCTTTGTATGACTAGATTTAACATGGTCATCATGGTACGACTTATCAGGAAACCTCATCTTGCATAACTGGCAAACTACTGGTAAAACAACTTGTTCCACTTCTGGAACTAATTGTTGTTTTGAAGCACATTCAAGAACAATGCTACATTGTGCACAAACATTACACAGCTGCTCATGAAGATCAGCCTTTTTCCTTCCACAGTCACAAAAGTCCAGTTCAGAAACCTGGGAGGGCATTCGTGACTCATAATGTGAGATATACATTGATGGCATAGGCTGATGCTCAGGTAAGTAAAATGCCCTAACATAATTTGCCCGCATGACTTGCCACCATTTCCCTAGAGAACCAGTAGCCTTGGAACGATTGGTGAGAGTTAAGTCATGTTTGATTCCAGAGTGCTTGGACTCCTTGGCTTGAAGCGATTCTATACCTAATCCAATACCATAGTTTTCAAACAGTAGCAAGGAGTGGTATGGAATAGCATAACCAATAGTCCATACCGTAATATTAACAGATGATGAAAAAAATAAAGCTAATAGATTAAAATAGTGTGTCGAATAATCCTTAAGCTGGTTAATTTCGGATATATTCGTAACAACCTTGTTAAATAAAGTACCAGCATTTCTTAAATACTGAGCTGCCTTACCTAGAGCTAGCCTTTTAAGCCTCTGGGTATCTGACTCATTTACAATTTTTAAGGCATCCACTAATTTATATGAATGCCTGGCTAGTGCAATTGCTTGCTTTCCAATAAGACGGGTACTTAGATTGTTAGCCCGATGATTTTTGTCGTTATAGTGCTCCCTGATCTTGTTAACGATGAATGCAAGACCACAACCTGATTGTGGCTGAGAAGACTCATCAAAATCTTCTCCCTGACTATTAATGTCAGTATCTACAGGAGAAGCCTCAGCTGGCACAGATTTCTCCAAAACTTTCACAGGAGAACCTAGGACTTCTAAGAATAAATCAATGCAATTTCTTTGCAATGCTTCCTTATAAATTAAATTTAGGATATGTTGCCATGCATTAATTTCATTGCGCATTGGCTCGGGTCGCTGAAGGTTTGCATAGTCTCTAATTCTGGACTCTCCAAGTTGCCTTAAGCCATTTGCCGCCATAAACTCCAATACCTTTTTGTGCCTATGGGTTTCAGATAAGTGACTAGAAAGAGTTTTGCGGTAAGCCTCCAACTTTTCCAAGTCCCTATGTCTACCTTCCTTAGTGAAAGGTTTCCATGTGCAATCATCAGAACCTCCAATAGAACCACCTAATTTAGAAAGTTCACCATGGTGAACATTTGCATATGGTGAAGGATAGGTTGCGGCTTGATTGAGCTCATTGTTTGCCCAACTTTGCCAGGACTGGTCAGCACTTGGTTGAAATTCAACTGTGCATTGATATCCACAAACGGTCAACAAATTTCCCTCCATAACAAGCATCTCATCAGCATGCTGCTTCCAGAGTTGTTCCATGACCGGGTCTTTCTCAGAAACACTTAAACAATGAAGCAAGTAATGCAACTCTCTACTTCGTACTCTCGACCCAAAGTTCCAGCAGGTTAATGAGCCTATAGACATACCTAACTCAGAAGTTTCAGGTGCACCATCGTCCGAAAATTGAAATATAAAGTGGTTCATGTTTCCATTGAACAACATGAGCTGATCACTTAATCTAGGTAACCTTAAATGTAAATCTAATATCATAAACACTAATCCAGTGACTGTACGCGATACCCCTGGAAAATTAGTAACTTGTGAAACATTACCTATATCTAAACTTTTAACAAACCTGTCAACCTTCTCATTACCAGCTATTTTAGGAAGTGCAACATCTACATCAAGGCATTTCACATTTCGTGGGAGCCATATTGCTTTGTCTGCATCGTAAACAGAGCTTTGTGTTTTGCAAACTAACTTGAACTTTCGCCTTGATAAATAATTCTGGTACTTCATAGCTACTGCCTGTTTAATGGCATCTTCAGAATTATTAAAATCCTTGATCGATTTACCAAACACCCCTTGCAAATACTTCCCTCGCTTATAATTACTTATTAGCTTATCAATAACTCCCTTAGAGGCATAAGCAGCAATTAAATCCCATGCCCCAAATATTGCCCCTTCTTCACTACCATGTATATATTCTAGCATATCTTTGGTTTCTTGACGTCTTCGATATCTGGTGCTATTGCCAAAATCAGAAATCATTTCAAATGAAGTGGAATTCTTACTTCGTTTTGATCTTGCTTGCTGTGTCTGGCCGAGCATTGCTTTGAAGTGATCATATTGCTTCTTCAATAATGCCAAATGGTGTTCTTGCTCTGCTACTTCAGCTCTGGTATCTTCCAATAGTTTATCTATACATAGAAATATAAAATTAAAGGAATCTGTCAACCAATTAATATATATATATATTTATTTCACAACTCCATAGCCTGAAAAAACAAAATCTAAGTAAGGTACACATTCTAACTTTATAATAATATTAAACAATACAGTATATATATATATATATATATATATATATATATATATATATATATATATATATATATATATATATATATATATATATATATATATATATATATATATATATATATATATATATATATATATATATATATATATATATATATATATATATATATATATATATATATATACATATATATATATATACATATATATATATATACATATATATATATATATATATATATATATATATATATATATATATATATATATATATATATATAATTAATACAAGTTTACGGCGTGGGCTTAAAGGTGATTCGACACGCATCCATCTCAAATGGTACAGAATACAACCTTCCCCGAAATTCACAAAATAAAAATTTAGAGTTTAAACCACTTACTAGCTTCAATCTCTTGTTGAGTAATTTCTTTCTCTCGGTCTTCTAACTCAGCAAACTTTGCACATTTCTCCTCATATTCAGCTTTGAGTTTACCAGTTTCGTCGGACTTCCTCTTCAAAGTGTGGCTAACTTGGACGTTCGAAGAATCCCAAAAAGTATGGTATTTCCTCTCCGTATTACATCTTCCCGAATGCTTATTTTGCTTGCTGCATTTTCGACTCTTTGTACATAATTTTGCCTCTCTAAGGAATATAAGTTTTTAAAATGCGTTTGAGAAGGATAAGCTTTGAGAAGAAGCCACGCAAGATGGCGGATGAGACAAAAATGCGATTCAAAACATAGGTTTATACGAGTAATACTTACAACAATTCATCGGTTTCGACACCACTCGTGGAAGCCATTGACCCAAACTGTATTTTGAATTTAGAACTGCTAAGAACTATGGGATATTTTACCTTACGTCATCTAATGTTGTCTTCAGGAAGGCGTTTCAGCGCGATTTTTCAAAATTTCAAACGGTAATACGCCGTAAAACATAAGGTTTCTAAATTCATTTTACATATCAACACAATAGTTAACAATTTCTAGAAAATCCTGTTACTTTCGGTGCTTTGTATTGCTGTTTAAACCCCATATTCGTCTAAACGGAGATTTATATCATGGCAGCATTACAGCGCAGAATGAAGTTATTTGCAAGAACTGAATACATTATGTTAGTCACAAAAGGTTGCATTGTCAACGACCAAAATATCATTTATTCTACCCGACTATACAGATGGTCAAGCTCCACTGCTTTTCAAAGTGTGATTAGAATTTATAATGTATCACGTGACCGTAATCCGCATCTGGGAGGTTTTCTCAGGAAACTGACCACCGTGCTTAATTGTTTTGTTTCGAGCGTTTAAAACTAGCGATTTTATCTCAAAATAGCTTAATATACTGTGAAATGATATTCCTAAAACAGTTGAAATCTTCCACTGATTATCACAAATCATTAAATAAAACACACTAGAGTCAAAGTAAGATGTTTTTTCAGTAGAAATACTTACAGTTTCGACAGAGCATCAAGAAGGCAGCCATCTTGAATAATTAACTAAGTGTGGGTCCTGGACACTAGTCTCCAGGCCAGAAATCAATAGTCAGCAGATTCCAGGTGGTGCTTGCATAATTTTCAGTTAAAATAGTCACTTTTGCGATAAATTTTACCTTAGAATTTTACAATAATCACTTATGACACAGGAGCCCAATCCTGTGGTAAAGACTGTCCATAAGGGGAAAGTGAACGCTTAATATCTATTAACGCCCAAACCGGATGAGGTGTCATCAAATGGATTATGAAAGACAATACCATATACTGTAACAATATGCAAAAAAAAATTGTATGGAAGCATTTGCAAGCTTATGTAGAAAATACATATTTGGCTGCCAGACTAATATTTGATAATTTTGCATGGGAGTCTGGTGACCACCAGGTAAATATGAGTTGTTTTTATTGTATTTTTGTGTTCTATTATCACTCGGGTTGAAATTGTGCTCAGTTTCTTTCACAATATCAGTTTAATATTCTTTGTTAGTTTGTTGACCGATACTGTATTTAATTTTTAAGGTTTCAGAAGAGATGGACTGGAAACTGCCCTCTTCAGTAGTGCAAGGTTTGAAATGGGCTTAAATGTTCTTGATCGACCACAAGAGCAATTAGTTTGGTTTTTCTAGTTTATCATGTATTTGTAATATTAAAAACATCCAGCTCCCTGAACACTACCACATACATAGATTTTGTACTGACTGCTTTATTATGCTGTTAATGTTGTTTCTCCTTGAATCAATTGTTATGCACCTATTAATGTTAAGCCCCAGGGTGGGACTTCCCAAGACAGGGAAATTTGACTTTCTTGACAAGCTCGAGGGACGGGATTTTTGACACATAAAATTATCTTAATATTACATTTTAGCACTTCATATTTCCCAAGGAGGGGTATTTTGACCAACAAGGGGAACTGCAGGGGAATTTGACAAATTTTCCCCACAAAGTCAATATCCCTGTGGGTTGCCCCCACCCTGGGGCTTAATATTGATAGGTGCATTTATATTGATACAATGGTGGAACCACAGAAAAGTTTTTTTCTTTATTTGACACACATGTTTGTCCCCTGGGTAAGGAATTTGACGTAAATTTAAAAAAAATGTCAAATCCCCCTGGGTTTGATCGTCCCCCCTACCCTGGGGCTAAACTTTGACAAGTGCATAATATTTTAGAACTTACTAAATTACTTGGGAGACGAATCAAGACACAAAGAAAATAAGCAAAACAACGGCTGCAGAACTCGCGAAAGCACTTTTGAGTTGCAGCTCTTGTAAAAACCTGAATTTTTGCTCACTGGACAAGCTTAGTTTTCGGGCCAAAACAGAACCAAAACATTGTTAGTAGGGGTATTGTTTATCGAACGTCTGATCGGAAGCATGGCCAAACTTTGTCAGTCTCAATAAGCGAAAAAAGGCATTAAAGAGACGTGCACAACTGCAAAAACGACACGATCTGTGCAGATAAACTACAAACAAATATCCACATAGCAAAATATTTTATTGATCGCCACTTGATAAGCTTACTCACCTGCAAACGCTCGCACAGACCTTTCTTCATAAATGTTTTTGTTCGAAGCGTGTTCGGTCAGTCGATCACTCTGAATTGACTTTCTCGACAACGACTGCAGTAACTTCATTACCTTTTCCACAGAATGTAGTAAATACCTCCCTAGTTATGCTGCAATAAGTAAAGTTTACTCTCGAAAGATAAAATTATTCTTCGAAGTAAAAGTGCTCTCCTCGCGGCAGCCATTTCACCTGGAAGTGAAGTGATACCAACTACCAGAATGCATTGCGGGTTTTTCCTAAAAGGTAAAAGGTCCATTACTATTACTTATAAGGAATATAAATCGAATGCCTTTTGATAATGACGTAACCCAGAACTTCGGAAATCAGTCGGAGAGCTATCGGTTATGACGTAGTGAATACCGGGGGGTTGGATAAAAGCTGGCGTTAGGGGGGAAAGTTAGGGTTAGGAAGTCCCAAAGGAGCCTGAGAAATAATGATGTAAGCATAAATAATGAGGTTAGGGTTTGGAGGGCCCAAAGGAGCCGGAGAAATAATGACGTATGCATAAATAACAAGTCGGTATGACGTAGTGAATACCGGGGGTTAAATAAAATTTAGGTTTAGGGGGTTTGGATATTAGCGTCACACTGGGCGTCACACTGGGCGTCACATCGGGCGTCACACTGGGCGTCACACTGAATATTTAATGAGGCGGTATATGGGGGGTTATCTACTCTTAATTTATTATCGAGTCGGTTTTCTTTGTTCTTCCGAGGTCTTTATATCGCATAAAGACCTTGAATAATAATTAGATACGAAATGAAGAAAAAAACAAGGAAAATCTTTGTCCAAGTTGGAAAAAAAAGACAAAACTTTGTTGGAAAACCTCCTCGATAATAAATTAAGTCAGATAAATCCCTCGAACGTCGGGATGTATACGATATAAAGCCCTCGGACGCTGCGCGTCCTCGGGTCTTTATATAGCATACATCCCTCGTTCTCGGGATTTATCTATTACATATCAGACACCAATGGACTAACAACTAACGCTATCCGAAAAGAAGACACACACATGGGCATGGAAATACCTCTAAGTTTCGATGTTGCTGAGCTTGTCATGCGTTTGCTGATTAGCAGTGATATCGTTAACGGCATCTGCGTTGGGGATAGCTTGTTGAACTACCTCCTGAGGTTGTTTCTCTGCTTCTTTGACTCTGGGTGGCTGAGTGGGACGTTGTTCTGGTTCTTGGGGACGTGAAGCCATATCCGTTCCGCCCAGCTCCTCAAACGCCAAACTGTCCTGATGTGCTTACTCTTTAACAATTAGACAACGAGGACGAGTTGCCTAATTGTTTTAGTATCAACCATAAACAACTTTTTTTTAACGTAAAGAAATCTTATCAAACAATGTTCTATAAATGTTCAGATGCAGAATGTTCTTTGCAGAGGTCTCCCCATACATAATGCAGAGCAGTTCGATGGCGTATGGTAAACAATCGCTCACAAAACACAAGATTGTAACTACTTTGCTTCAAATTTGGTGTAGATATACTCCATAGGCATAAGCGGATTCATTTTCTTATTCGAAAATGTCAAACTGAATATAGTTCCATTACTTCCGACCCAATGTTTTCTTCACTCGTACAAAAAATTTTAGCAGACGCCATGTTTGATTTTTTAGCCTAGTTTCCAGGTTTTGGTTGCGGCATGAATATGCCGTGGCTTCTGATTGGTCAGAATAGGAGTATTCCATCTATAAGAAGGTTTATCATTGGATAACGCTACTATGGTCTATCACCAATAGACCATGGTAGCTCAGCCAATCACAAAGCCGGATTTGTAATAGACCACGAGTTTGTTGATACTAAAGTCTATTATATAGTCTTCGTTACGCATGGTTGCACTTAAAATACTCTAAAGAATAAATCTCTTAATATGAGGAAACTTCCAAGCTTTAGTGGCGAAACGCTTTCTTAATTTATTAGGTGCCATCTTAGCAAAAGCCAAAATACTATGCTCCGTTCAACACGGAATATCTCGAAAACGGTTGCGGGTATGTCTTTCTGAAGTAGAAAGTCGTGGATCTGGTTTTGGTTCCACTCTTTGATAGAGCGACGCAGTTCTTTGTTACCGCCAACAAGGTTCGTTCCATTATCCGATCGGACTTCCTTAACTTGACCCCTGCGAGAAATAAATCTTCGTAGTGCCATAATGAACGAATCGGTATCAAGTGTATGAGCAATCTCTTCTAAATTAACTGCTCTTATGGCGAGACAGGTGAAAATGACCCCATATCTTTTGACTAGACTTCTTTTTTGGCGAACGAAGAACGGTCCAAAGTAGTCAACACCCACACGAGTAAACGGTGGTTCACCAGGTGTAACTCGGTCATACGGTAAGTCTCCCATTTTCTGTTCCCCTACAACAGCTTGTCGTCGCTTACAGCTAGAACAACTTGATAAAACTCTTCTCGCCATTGAATTAGCATGAATTATCCAGAAACGTTCACGGAAGACAGCTAGAACGTATTCTCTTCCAGAGTGGCCCGATATTCGATGGAAATGTTCAATTATCAGATCCACAATATGACTTCCTTTGGGTAGGATAATTGGATGCTTAGCGTCTTCTGTTATAGGTGCCTGATTCAAACGACCTCCTACACGTATTAGACCATCCTCGATGACGGGATCTAATTTAATTAGTGTACTTGACCGCTTAACGTTCGTTCTTCTCAAAGCGTCAAATTCTTCTGGAAAAGCTTGTCTTTGTACATACTTCAAAATTTCTTCTTCTGCGATTTTCATTTCTTCGACAGTAATAGACTCGTTTTCTCTGTGGAGTATTTTTGGCACTTTGGTTGGACAACGATTTCTGCAAAATCTTGATTGGCACCGCAGACACAAAGCGACAAATTTCTTTACACCAAGCCAAGATGAGAAACGCCAGAGTATCTTTGTTAGACCCATTCCTTTCGATTCTTTCGCATTTGAATTAAAGGAAACAACTTCGTGCTTGACCTCTGGATCATTATTCGAAAGATCGTCCAACGATTCTGTCTGTAAGACGGGCCATTCAACTTCTGGTTTCCTCAAGAATTCTGGACCACTTTTCCATCTTTCATTCTTAAGAAAGGAACATGGAGAAGAACCTCTTGATGCATCATCAGCAGGATTATCTTTCGTGCTTACATATCTCCATTGGGTTGAACTTGAGTTGGCTCTGACGAAGGCAATGCGATTTGCGACATAGGTATGAAACCATTTGGAATCATTGTTTAAGTACTTGATGACAGTCGTACTGTCTGTCCAAAAGGTGGTGCTTTGAACTGGAATCTCTAATTCCCTTTCCAAAATACGATTGAGTTGGACAGAAACTGTGGCCGCAGCTACAAGGGGGGGCCGGGGGATAATTGGAGCGGAAAATATTGTCCTTTAGGTTGAAGTGTCCCAACACTTTTGTCACTGATTGTAGTTCCAATCTTGGGATCGTCATTGATTTCAAAGGAGCCAGTCGAGACTTACTAATTAACAGAGAACAATGGACTTGAATTTCTGCATTTACGATTCGAAGATAGGACACGGCTCCGTAGGCGGCCTGGGAAGCGTCTGAAAAATGGTGGATTTGGCTCTTTACTATAGAACCAAAATGGAGTGGCTTGACACAACGACTGGCAGAAAACTCGGCAAGCTTCGGAAGATCCTCCAACCGTTTCTGCCAAATAGTTCTGTGCTTGCTTGGTATTTTGTCGTCCCATCCTAGACCCATGCAACACAAATCTTGAAGGAGGATTTTTACTGGCAGGATAAACGGTGTAGCTAAACCAAGCGGGTCGTATACAGAACTAACAACTGAAAAATACTACGTCTTGTGAATGGACGTTCCTTGACGACAGTCTTGAATCCCAATGTATCTGTGTCGACACACCATTTTACATCCAAGGCTCTCTCGATTGGAAGTACACCTTTACGAAGATCCAGGTCCTTTACCTCCTTTGCTCGCAGCTCTTCAGGTATGGATTCTAGTACCTTTCGATCGTTACTTATCCATTTGGTTAGCTTGAAACCGCCTTTGTACAGAAGGTCGCATAACTTTTCTGCTTGATTAATTCCTTCTTCACTGGTGGGCACATATTTCAGGCAGTCATCAACATAAAACTTTTCGTTCACGGTATCTGTAATCTCTGAATCGAAACTCGCTTGGTTATCTTCAGCTGTTTTACACAAGGCGTAATTAGCACAACTTGGCGAAGATGCCGCTCCAAACAAATGTAGTGTCATTTGATACTCTTTCAACTCTTGATACAGATCACCACCAGGCCACCAAAGGAAACGTAAGAGATCTTGGTCACAATCTGGTACTCTTACCTGGTAGAACATCGCCTCCACGTCTGTCATAAAGGCGATTCTCTCTTGGCGAAAACGTGTTAAGACTCCTACGATGTTATTCGTTAAGTCTGGTCCAGGAACTAGTTCCTTATTGAGCGAAGTTCCATGATACTCTGCCGAACAATAAAAAACTACACGAATTTTGTCCGTTTTTTTCGGGTGGTAAACACCATGATGAGTCAAATACCATACTCGACCGTCGTTTCGATTGAGATTGAGATTCTAACTAAATCGAACCTCAAAAAATTCATTGCTTGTGCATATTAAAACATCTTCAAACACACGTTTATTCGATCAGTTTTCAAGTAATTTTCGAAGTGGCAGTAATGCCGAAGTAAAATCTAGAACTGTATATCAATGAACCAGCAATTTGCAATTAGGGAAATTATTTATACGATCGGCACCAAACATTTTAATATTTGATTACAACAATTCTCAAATATATTCCCAGATATTTTAATTAAGTGCACAACGGCAATTCCGATTTTCCGAATAGCCACAACATTTTAAATGTTTTCACCAATAGTTTTGATGTTTCACCCCCATTTCAACAACTGCTTTAGCTTGGCGACGAGATAATAATTTGTCTTACGCGTTTCAGTTCAGATTCAGACATTCAGTCAAGCAAAGGCTGCAAAGCGGCCTTGATATGGTTTGTATTCAGACTTTATACGTACAGTACTTGCGTATAAGTTCCAGTAGACTATAAATTACGGACACTGCGTTCGCTTTTCCGATCAGAATGAACTTTCAAGCGCAATTGTTTCTTCCCGTAGTCAGACGACAAGACAGCAGCAGTGTTTTGTTTTGACAGCTAGGCTGGCATTCAATGCACATTGCACAGTTCTTGCTCTTCCTTCACGCATAGTATTACGGGCAAAACGCGGAGGTTCCTTCTTCAGCTTCTTTAATCGCTCTTGTCCATGAAAATGGCAAAAACGCTAACGGTAAATTTGAGAAAACACAAACTTTCTAGTCGGAGTCTGGGCGGCTTCTCGGCACTTCCCACGAAGAACTTTCGATTTTCGAATCAGTTAATTAATTACTTAATTTCAGTTGATGTATTTCCGGCTTTTGTCGCTCAACCAATCAGGGTTTCGTCCAGATTCTGGACGAAGAACACGGGTCTATGAATAGATTTGTGTCAGGCCCTTCTTTTTCTCTCCATTCTCCTCCCCAGTCCCCACAAGAAAAAGAAGGGCCTGATACTCAGGCTAGTTTTCATCTAAACCTGAAACTTCTAACTCATTTATAAGGAAAGTACGGACTTGCTTGTTCCAATTGTCGTCAGGCTAACGTTCCTTTCTGTACCACAGGCTCCCAATCGATTTCTCAATGATTCTGTACAGAATGTAGAATTTGAACCATTATCAAGAAGGGCATACGTTTCAATGTACTCATGACTGCCACTCTTCCTGACTTTCACTGGGACTACTGGTAGTACTGTCACAAACCCTTCGGCTTTTGTAAACCCACAATTAACTGGATCACTGGTTTATTTCCCTTTTTTTGTAACAGTGTCGAATGTTTCCCATAGCATTCCCTGCATGGTTTTCTTCTGTAGCAGTTCTTCGATTGATGTCCTCTTTTAAGACATGCGAAGCAGAGATGATTTTTTCTGGCGAAATCTAATCGTTGTGAATAGGGTAACTTCTCGAAACTTGGACACTCAGCAACCCTACGATTACCACCACAGCATAGACAAACATACTTTTCGACATTGATCTGACGATTTTCTTCTTTAGCCTGGTCCGATCCGAATGCTTTCTCTCGCGAATTGTTACTTTGTTTAACGAAACTAGGCGATTTATTTCCTGATACTTGTTTCTGTCTCTGTCGACTTGTTTAAACTTGGGATTCTGATCCTTGGAAGGAAACGATAATTTCCCAAACACTGGATTATTCATTGATCTTGCTCTGGTTTCCACGAACTTAGCGATATCTTCAATTGTAACTTCTCTTCCTTGTACATTCATAATGTTGTCAGCTACGTCCCGCCATCTCTCTTGCAACTTGTACGGTAATCTTTCGATAATCCTCTTCATACCATCGGGATTTTCGATCTTACTTAAATAACCAATCGCTTTCAATGTGTTGGAACATCTAGACAACGAAATAGAGAACCGCTCTAATCAATCACCATCTTCTGCTTTGATAGGCTGTCCTTGAGTCAACTTCTCTACGTAAGCCATTGCAATTTTATGCTTTTGCCCGAACTTTTGCTCCAGCAACGCTCGTGCTTTTCGATATCCCTCACGGGACGTCATATGCTGACAGCTACGAACTAATTCTTGGGCTCGACCGGTGGTATACTGTTCTAGATAGTATAGCTTGCTAGCCTTGTCAGGTTCCTTCGCTTCAATTAAGGTTCCAAAAGCTCGGATAAAAGCTCGGTAAGATTACCCCCAAAGGTACACATACGTCGAGCTGGGAGAGTAGCTCTTCGTTGTTGCGTGATTAGCTCTTCCATAAGGCGACATTGCTATTCCAAGAGTTGATGCTCATGGTGAACGCCACCTCCATTGTCGTTGACATTGCTAGAAATGTTACTTTTCACTTGCCAATTTCCCTGTTCTTGTCTGTCGATTTTACCGAGAGGCTTATCTTCTTTACCGGTACGTTCTACGAATCTGGTATTACTTGAGACAGGAAGTTTGGTTTCAGATGGCGCCTTTCTCTGTGTTATTGGGATTTTCAGGCCCGATGACATCTTTTGCTCTACTGGAATACGCGGTAATTTGAAAACCCCATCTTCACTACCAGCAGCTTGATCAATATCTCTGTACATTTCAGCTTCAGCTTGGGCGAAAATCTTTTGTCTAGCTTTGGCTTTCGCGAATTCTGTTTCTAACTTTAGTTCTTCCCTTTCTAACGACAATCGGAACTCTTCTTCTTTCAATCGCATCTCCTTCTCTTGCAAGACTTGTTTCTGTTTGAAAGCCTTCACCTCTGCCTCAATCTCTGCCACCTGTGCTGTCTCTTGAACTCTAGCCACTGAAATAGAGCTTCACTCGTGAGCTATTCTTCGATAAACGTGAGGCTTTCGATGTCACTTGAGACGCGCTATCGCTTGGGTGGATTTCTGGTTCATTTGAATTGTTCGCTTCTGCTAGAAATAGCTAATCGTTTATTCTTTGCCCGAAATCGCAGACTCGTTCATTCACAAAGTTGAAGTCGTGTATAACATTTATTTTAAGATCTTCGTCTTCGATCTCCGAGGCATATCGTTTATGAGCTTCTCCATATCTCTTAACAACTCGGCTAATGCAGATGCTCCATCTTTAACCCGTGGATAATTGCTTACATCTCCCAAGAGGCTTTCTATCTGGTTAAGTTTAGCATTTACCGCCGCTAATGCCCCCGACTTACTCTTGTTCAGACGAATCAACCTTTCCCTTCGAATATTCTCGCTTTCCAAAATAATATTGGGCCGTCGAAGTCGAGTGCCTCTTCGCACTGGCTCCATCGGGGATTGCAACAACTCATTCTCAATGTCAAAACTGATGTCTAAAACAGACTCCTCTTCATTGACATTCAACATATTAACACTGCTTCATGGCTCGACACAAATTTGTCTAGCCTACTTCGAACGTATTTTAACAACTCATTGCATGATAACAAATCAAACATTTAGTCAAATACGAATGTAACTTCACAGACACAAATTTACTAGTCGCATACGCGTTCAGACAACTGAGCCTTAAAACTTTATGCTTCGTTATTAACGCCGACTCCTTTATCAGTCAACGGTATTTGACTAAATGTGTCCGTGTACTCAATAAAAACTACCCGTGTAGAGTCGTCCATGTAGAATTATCCTTCGCTCACAAAGTCTTATCGACAACTGAACTTTGAGCGCTACACACCCAAATATACGGCTAGTTGAGCACATGTTCATAAATATTCATAATAAATGTAAATTCCGCTCTTGCATCTACAGCAACGTTCAAAATTTCACTTGACAACATGTTCAATCAACCGTTGCAACTATCTGTGTGTGACATCATTTCATTTTCAATTATTATCTCAGCGCGCCACGTTTGAAAGTCATTTGTGATTAGCCTAGTTTCTAGGCCTTTCGTTTCCGTCATGTGCTTGGCCACGTAGTCGGTTTGGGTTCTTGAGAAGACTGGGGAGAGGCTGGAAACGAGAAGGCCTAGCAACATTCGCAAAAAGGTCCTGCCCAGAATCGAATGGCCCTTCGAGTGTTCCTGGGATCTAGCATACAACACTGAGTGACAGTATAAAAGCACAAGGATTTCTGTGAAGATTTTACCAAAGATCTTGGCGATCGAAAGAAGGGAATTATGGAATATGTTCCAATTGGAGCTCGGAATGAAAATGTAACTGTTTAACTTTCAACTTTAGGCGGTTGCAGAAGGAAAGCTAGTGATAAGAAAGCTAGGCTAGTGAAACTTCGTCGATCCGAGGTGAGCAGGCTTGTATTATTTTATGCAGATGGAATATTAAATGTCGAAAAACACTTAGAATATCATAATATCACAACTCTTCCTCAATAAACAACCAAGCTGTAAAGTGAAAGTGTTTACGAATTTTGCTAGGCCTTCCCCAGCGGGTCCGTTCGGATCACTTCCGAAACGTATCGACCGAGAAAGGCCTAGAAACGAGGCTAATTTGTGATGGTGTTTTGACTTTTGAGATTCAAGCTATGGAAACTTTTGGTATAAAATACTTTTTGTTTGCGAAGAGATCAGGCAGACAGTCGTCACCGAAGTAACATGTTCTTCTTACGGAAAGATTTAACTAAAAGCATGAAAATGCAGTTGAACCAAGTAAGTCCCAGAAGCTTCTCTCGCATGAGCCATGAGGATACGAGCAAGGACTGCAAGGTAAGAGATTGAGTATTTATCGTTTGTTTTCTATTGTCCTACTTATTGTAATGTGAAATTTTCTCTGGCTCTCATTGTAAAATTTCCTGTTTGATTTTCCAATAGAAACCATTTTATATTGAAATTAGTGTAGTTGAAGTCAATGTTTGGTATTAATTCATCATCTTTTGACTCGTCAACATGGCGGCTGAAATCTCTTCTCAATTTTATAGTCAATTCTGGTTCCTAACAAACTCTCAAATCATTCTATCTTTTTTACCATTCTTTAGCCAACGTTGCTTTCATGGTAAGGATTATCTTATGTAAAACTAAAGCATTCAGATTTTCAGGTAAAAGTTATTTGTGATTAGTGTATTTTCACTCAATCACTGGCAGAATTCATCATCATTATGAAATATTAAATTGTTGGTAACAGACTAACAGTATGTTTTGTGTGTGTGTGTGTGTTTGTTTGTTTGTTTGTTTGTTTGTTTGTTTGTGTTTGTTTGTTTGTTTGTTTGTTTGTTTGTTTGTTTGTTTGTTTGTTTGTTTGTTTGTTTGTTTGTTTGTTTGTTTGTTTGTTTGTTTGTTTGTTTGTTTGTTTGTTTGTTTGTTTGTTTGTTTGTTTGTTTGTTTGTTTGTTTGTTTGTTTGTTTGTTTGTTTGTTTGTTTGTTTGTTTTGTTTGCTTATTCATTTCATATATTATTTTCTTTTGTTTTCTAGTGCATAGGGTAGAGTTACCCCAGCGGGCAAGATGACGTCGATTCAACGTTGAAACGACGTCACCCCCAGACGTTGGATAGACGTTGAAAAAAGGTTGAAAATGCAAATTGGATCGACGTCACTTTCACGACGTCGAAACGACGTTAAAAAACGACGTTAATTCAACGTCTACCGTTTAACGTTGAAACGACGTCACTTTCAGACGTTGGATAGACGTTGAAAAAAGGTTGAAAATGCAAATTGGATCGACGTCACACTCACGACGTCGAAACGACGTTAAAAAACGACGTTAATTCAACGTCTACCGTCTAACGTTGAAACGACGTCACTTTCAGACGTTGGATAGACGTTGAAAAAAGGTTGAAAATGGAAATTGGATCGACGTCACTTTCACGACGTCGAAACGACGTTAAAAAACGACGTTAATTCAACGTCTATCGTTCAACGTTGAAACGACGTCACTCTCAGACATTGGATCGACGTTGAAAAAAGGTTGAAAATGCAAATTGGATCGACGTCACTTTCACGACGTCGAAACGACGTTAATTCAACGTCCATCGTTCAACGTTGAAAAGACGTCACTCTCAGACGTTGGATCGACGTTGAAAAAAGGTTGAAAATACAAATTGAAACATATATACAATGCATACACACACAGTATATCCGAATAATACACAGAAAAGAAGATATTTCCACCAATAATAAGTTGTTTTTTAATTAATATATTATGTAAATAAAACTGATGATATATAGCTAGGGATGTGGCGGCTAGCCAACTCTATTGTTTGCACAAGTTAACAGCAAAATGAAAAACTCAACTTCCATGAACATTATTGTTGTGTTTAGGGTACTGGGTATGAATGTGTGTGTGTGACACGTGACAGGATATATGTATATAGAGAGCAAGAAAGGGAGTGGGGAGTTTGTCTGTGTTTGGGTTTAAGAAAGCAATAAACTAAAAGAATATTAAAATGATATAAGTGCGAGGACACTACATTGGCGACGAGGATTAATATAAAAGTGTGATGGCTGATTTCAGTGGAATTGCACAATTTCAACCGTACACCGACCAAAGTTCGTTAGCTTCACGCTGGAAAGATTGGCTTACTCGTTTCAAGAGAAGTATAATTGCTTTTGATGTTAAGGAATCAAAGCGACGAAGAGCATTGCTACTTTATCTGGCGGGACCAGAAGTGGAGAAAATCTTCTCTACGTTATCAGATACGGGAGACGATGATGACTACGACGCTGCTGAAGCGAAATTAACGGCGTACTTCGCCCCGAAGAAAAACTTGTTGTACGAACGATATGTATTTCGACAAGCCAAACAAGAACCGGACGAAACAATAGACCAGTTCTACACTCACCTTCGACATCTAAGTTCAACGTGTGGGTTCACCGATCCCGATGACGAAATAAGGACTCAACTTGTCGAACATTGTCGATCGAGTCGCCTACGACGAAAGGCTTTTCGAGATGAACCAAGCCTTGTAGATCTTATAGCTCATGCTAGAGCTCTTGAACTATCAGATTATCACACCAGAGAAGTAGAGAAATCAACAACATCAGCGGGGCGATCAGACGAGACGCTCAACTATCAACGAGAAGAACGACGTGATACGACACGCAGAGTACAGACATGCTACAACTGTGGTGGAATATTTCCACACAAAAATAATCCATGTCCGGCGAAAGGAAAGGAATGTCGCAAGTGCCATCGAATAGGACACTTCCAGAAAGTTTGCAAAGGTAAGGAGTTCAAACGAAGTTCTAAACAACGCAAAGGAATCAATGCATTGAAGCATGAAGGTCAACGCGAAAATTTACCTTCTCCTGAAGACGACAGTTCGAGCAGTGACGAGACAGGCTTCGCGATCTCTGCTAATGGCAAAACGAAGAAAATTCCGATCGCCAAATTAAAGCTAGAGGGAACTACAGTGGATTTTTTAATCGACACGGGTGCGACGGTGAATGTGCTCAATAGTGAACACTTTGACGCCATCTGTAAAACCACGACAAAACCTATCAAATTACAAAGAACGCTCACTAGAATATATGCGTATGGTTCTAAAGAGACCGTTCCGTTGAAAGGAAAATTTCAAGCTGTAATAGAATCAAGGAAAAGAATGGCAACGGCAACATTCTACGTAACGCAAGCCAAACAGGGTACCACTACACCTTCACTGCTAAGTTGTGAAAGCTCAGCTGACCTTGGTTTAATTAAACTGCGACTGAATGCAATCAAGCATGACAATGGAAATACGACACCGTCAAAGAATAACAATGCCCCGCCGGTCACAGGACATGTAAATAAAGATACAAGTCAACCAAAATTGAGAGAATTAAAAGAAAAACATCCAAAGGTATTCAAGGGATCGGCAAATTGAAAGGACACGAACAGAAAATTCATGTAGATGAAACAGTACCTCCCGTAGCACAAAATTACAGACGTGTGCCGTTTCATTTGAGAAAACAATTCGACTCTTGGCTAGACGATTACATCGACAAAGATATAATCGAACCAGTGGTCGACGAAAGCACTGACTGGGTTAGTGGTTTGGTAGTTGCGCCAAAACCACGAACTCCAACCGAAGTTCGAGTATGCGGGAACTATCGACAAGTTAACACAGCTGTGAAAAGACAAAGACACGCAATACCAACTGTAGATGAACTGCTTGAAAGCATGACCGGTGCTGTAAAGTATAGCAAAGTAGATTTAAAGGCTGGCTATCATCAAATTTCCTTGGAAAAGTCTTCACGGAGAATAACAACGTTTACAACGCATCGAGGTTTATTTCGCTACAAACGTTTACCTTTTGGTATTAACTCTGCCAGCGAGGTGTTTCAAAGCGCAATTGAAAACGCCATCCGCGGCCTTCCTGGTGTAAGAAATATTGCGGACGATATTATTATTTGGGGGACTACACCAAAGGAACACGATGAGAGGTTAATGTGTTGTTAATGCAACGCCTTGAACAGAAAGGACTGACCGTCAACGAGAAGAAATGTCTTTTCAACCAGAGCTCATTGTGGTTTTATGGGTTTTATCTTACTGATCAAGGAATAAAGGCAGACCCGGACAAAATCAAGGCCATTAAACACACTCAACCACCAGAAAACGTGAAAGAGCTGAGAAGTTTTTTGGGTTCATAAAAGATTTCTCAACAATCACTGCTCCTTTGAGGGCACTCACAGTGAAATCTACAGCATATGAATGGCAACAAAGTCACCAGAATGCATTTGATCTCATCAAAACAGAGATTGAAAAAGATTGTATCATGGCCTACTATGATCCTGCACAAAAGACGGTGTTAACTGTAGACGCCAGTCCAGTTGGACTTGGCGCTATACTGTCTAATGTTGATTTAAATGGCAACACACGCAATGTTTCTTTTGCAAGTTGTTCTTTGTCACCAGTGGAGACCCGGTATTCCCAGACTGAGCGTGAAGCACTGGCGGTTGTGTGGGCGTGTGAGAAATTTCATCTCTATTTAATTGGAACTAAATTTCTGGTCCGAACAGATCACAAGGCATTAGAAGTTATTTACTCTCCAAAAGCAAAACCACCGGCAAGAGTGGAGCGCTGGGCGATGAGACTGCAGCAGTACGATTTCACAATACAGCACAGAACAGGGGAAGGCAATCCCGCCGATGTGTTATCACGTCAACCGTTACCAGATATCAATTCAAGCTGCAATGTCGCCGACCAGTACATCAATTTTATGGAGGAACAATCGGTACCAAGAACAATGTCCATTGAACAGATTTCTAAAGCAACGCAAGAAGATGCTGAGTTGCAAGAAGTGATAGCAAGTCTACACTCAGGACGATGGAAAACATCAGGATTGTATTATGCAATACGACACGAACTGTCAGCAACAGAAAATGGAATAATATTGCGTGGAACGAAAATCATTATACCAAAGTCCCTACAGACACAAACATTACGATTAGCCCACAAAGGACATCAGGGCATTGTCAAGACGAAACAGCTTTTACGATCGAAAGTTTGGTGGACTGCAATGGACAAGAGTGCTGAACATCATGTTAAATGTTGTCATGCATGCCAGAGCCTTGGCAAAGGAAACCCACCACCACCTTTGCAACAAACTGACATGCCACAGAAACCATGGAGCAAGCTTCATATGGATTTTTGTGGGCCATACCCGAGTGGTGAAACCTTGCTGGTGGTAATTGACGCCTATACTAAATTTCCTGAGGTAGAAGTCCTCACGTCAACCACTGCTACAGTTGTTTCGAAGCGCCTTAACCGAATGTTTGCCCTCCATGGCATACCTGACCAAATCACATCTGACAACGGACCTCCATTTGACAGTAAAGCAATGGAGAACTACATGAAAAGCAAAGATCTATTATGAAAAGCAAAGATCTATTATACTACATGAAAAGCAAACTACATGAAAAGCAAAGATCTATTATAACAAAGATGGCGGATGGTTGTGTTAAGTTAGGGCTCCGGCAGTTAATTGCTGTCCTTTACTTATATCTGCTTTTTGGCAACCTGAAACAACGCCAAGCTGTTTATAACTTCCCTGCGAACAAGTTGCTTCAAGGAATTATTCTATCTACGCCACATATCAACTTTAATCGACCACTTCGAATGTCTGCTCGATGTCGCACTCGGAATTTGTTGTCTTTGAAGCTGGCCGTTTTAACTGGCCTTCGACTGTTTAAACAAACGGGATTTTCTCTGTGTCTGCTGTATATGGCTGGGGATTTAGAACGAAATCCGGGCCCAATAACAGACTTGTGTGGTTTATGTTCCAAGAGCTGTCGTCGGCGAGCTATTCAATGCCACCGGTGTATCACTTGGTTTCATGCAAGGTGTATTGGCAAATCGTCGGCTGAATACAACGGTCTCGCAAATTTGTCTACATCTCAGTGGATTTGTAATGATTGTATTTTACCATCTGTGGAGTCAACAAACAGTAGTCCTGTGTCTAATTCTAATTTTACAATTGCTGGAAATATCGATGAATCTACATCGTCTACACCTGTTGCATGTTTAGGGGGATTGAATGCCTTGGCTTCCAAGAGCAGTAATGGTCTTCGCTGTGCTCTTCTCAATAGCCGCTCCTTATGTAACAAACTTATTGAATTTCAAGGCCTGGTTTATGGGAATAATTTGGATGTGGTTGCTGTGACGGAGACGTGGTTAAGGTCCGATTACTTTGATAATGAAATCCTTCCTACTGACAACTACAATATCTTTAGAAGGGACAGAGAGGGAAACCGGAGAGGTGGTGGAGTCTTACTAGCAATCAAGGCTGACATCTTAGCATTCAGAAGACCAGATCTTGAACCCCCGAACTCTGAAATACTGGTTTGTGAAATTTATCCTTCTAACAGCGTGAAAGTTACCCTTTGTGTTTGCTATCGTCCACCGGATTGTACTTTATTCATTGATTATTTTGGAACAATGCTGAATAACTTGCATGGTGAGTCCAACAGGCTGTGTATACTTGGTGACTTCAATATGCCACACATTGATTGGGATGTTGTAACTGATACTGAAAATTCTGCTTTCGGAACCGAATTCTGCGACTTAATTAACACGAATTATCTCACTCAAGTAGTCACGGATCCTACCAGAGTTTCCAACGGCAACCAGGCAATCTTGGATTTAATCCTAAGTAATTATCCTGATGAAATATCTGATGTCAATGTAAACGCTGACCTTATACTCTCAGACCACTATGTGGTTGCCTTTTCTTTACTTATCAGAACAAATCGCTTAAAAAAACATCGGCGTACTGTTTATAATATTAAACAAGCTGATTTATGCGGTTTAAAGTCAACATTGAGATCACTCCTATGGGACACAGCTAATGTGGAAGGTGACATTGACAGCAGCCTTGCTTGTTGGGAAGATCTATTGTTAACATGCATTGACGAATTTGTTCCCAAGATAATTATTAAAGACGCAAATAGACCGCCGTGGATCGACGGTGAAGTAATGAAATTGTTGAGGAAGAAAAACAGAATTAGACGCAAAGTGAAGAAGAACGACTCTATTCATCAATGGGCTAAGTTTCGCAATATTAGACATCAAGTCAAGAAACTTATTAAGTTCAAGAAGCGTAGTCACTTAAACGATCTTGGTGATTCTCTTAAGGTTAATCCGCGTAAATTTTGGAAATACTACAAGTTCATTACTAATTCAAATAGTATCCCCGGAGTTGTCGAATACGGTTCAGTACATGCGTCTAAGCCATTAGATCAGGCGAATTTATTTAATGCCTACTTTCACTCTGTTTTTGTTCCACCAGATATGTCAGATATTAATTCTCTGCCAATTCCTAATTATGGTGTTGAATCTGAGCTTATGGGTTTTATTGTTAGCAATGAGAGTGTGCTTAATGAACTCAAATCACTTGATGTTACTAAAGCTTCTTTGGGTATATCTCTAAAATTATTACGTGCCTGTGCTGACGAAATCGCACCATCTTTGTGCGAACTGTTTAATATGTCATTAAATCTGGGGCAATTTCCTGAGAAATGGAAGGATGCTAACTTAGTTCCTATTTACAAAAGTGAGGCAAAGTCACAAGTGCTCAATTATAGAGGAATATCTCTTTTGGATGTTTTGTCGAAATTATTTGAGAAGCAAGTTTTCCATCACACGTATGACTTTGTCTCCCCACATCTCACTGAGTGGCAGCATGGCTTCTTGCCTGGTAAATCTACTGTTACCCAGCTGACTCAAGTAGTTCATCATTTCTCTTTGGCTCTCGAAAAAAAGCAACAGGTCGATGTTATCTACCTTGATTTCTCAAAGGCCTTTGACAGGGTTCCTCACGAAAGATTACTGATCAAGCTTGAATGCCTTGGCATTAAGGGCTCGCTACTGTCATGGTTCCGGTCCTACCTGACTGGTAGAAGGCACAGAGTTATAATTAACGGTGAGAAGTCCACTTTCTTACCTGTAACGTCTGGAGTTCCTCAGGGGTCCATATTAGGACCCCTGTTGTTTTTGATATTCATAAATGATATGCCTAGTTCAATATCACAGGGCACATCCTTGCCGCTTTTTGCGGATGATTCCAAATGTTTCCGCTTAATTCTTGGTCAGGATGATGGAATCAAATTACAGAATGACCTCACTAATTTGTGCAAATGGGCATCTACCTGGGGTATGGAATTTAACGTTAAGAAGTGTAAGGTACTGCGTATTGCTCGTATCAAGTCAGTTTTTGAAAGAGATTACTATTTAGGGAATATGAAGTTAGAACGTGTGGAGGTTGAAAAGGACCTTGGAGTTCTTATAACCCACAATTTAAGCTGGAATAATCATGTTGATTATGCCACAGCTAAGGCGCAAAAGATGCTGAATGTTTTATATCGCTCTTGTAAGGACATCAGTGACTCGAGCATTAAGAAGTTGCTATATATTACTTGGGTTAGGTCTCGACTGGAATATGCCAGTGTGGTATGGTCACCACATACCAAGAGAAACATATTAGCACTTGAACGCATTCAGCGAAGGGCCACCAGGTTTATTGTTGGGAGGGAACTATCATATCCCGAACGTCTTAATCACTTGCACTTGCTTCCGTTGGCCTATCGCAGAGAAATTTGTGATATCATCTTTTTGTTCAAATGCCTTAGGGGTTTATGTCATGTTGACATTCCTAACTATGTGACCTTTCGTTCATGTGATAAGCCTCTTAGAAATATTGATTATCTTACTTTAAAGATCCCCTTTAGTAGAACTGAAGCATTTAAGAATTCTTATTTTGTCCGCGTGTGTCGTTTATGGAATATTTTACCATTACATATTAGAGAGTCGGAATCACTTCTTGGATTTAGGAGAAAGCTTATTAATTTCTACTCCGATAAATTTTTGTCTAATACCTCTCTTTTTGAATAATTATTTTCTAAACTTTCTGTTTGTTTTTAAAAACATTAGTATCTGTATCGTATGTTAGTAATATTGTGATTTATTGTATTGTATTGGCGGTTTATGTTATGGAAACATGATTTCTGTTTTAAACTGACCATAAATTGCATTATTATTGTAATTAATTATTATAATTATTTCTGTAATATGCTAATTTAGAAACTGATTAAAATTTAAAAAAAAAAAATTTAAAAAAAGGCATTAAACATCATCGTGTCACGCCTCTGTGGCCACAGGCAAATGGGGAAGTGGAAAGTTTTATGAAACCATTAGGTAAGGCCATCAAAGCTGCGAAGATTGAAGGAAAAGATTGGAAAGAAGAATTGCCTGAGTTCCTACTTGCCTATCGCTCCACCCCCCACACAGTTACTGGAGTGGCACCAGTGGCATCCGAACAAGACTTCCATCCATAACCGAAGAGAAGGAGGTTGATTACCGGATGATGCACAAGCAAGCAAAACAAAATGTTAAGGACAAACAAGCCAAAACCAAGCAATATGTTGATACGAAACGTCAAGCCAAAGTTGCAAACATCAAAGTTGGAGATGAAGTATTGGTAAAGCAAAACAAAGTAAACAAATTTACACCTAAGTTTAGCACCAAGCCGTTGGTTGTAACAAAAGTGTCTGGAACCAGAATCACTGCAAAAGATCCAAATGGCTCTACAGTTATCACGCGCAACGTATCCTACTTCAAGATATTTCAGCGTCCATCTGAGCATGTAAGTGAAAACTGGAGTGAAGACAGAATAACAGATGACGAACTTGATTATCAGCCACCAGCACTAACTGAAGCACCAACACTGGCAAGACGATATCCAAGTCGAGAGCATTCCAGACCTAAATTTTATATTCCTTAGTGACACTGGATCTCTTGAACATATACTGAAGTCATAAACGTTTCTAGTATGAAAGTAAGAAAACTGATCAGAGAACAAACTCTTTAATTGTCAGTAATCAATGTATATATGGTTTATTTTAGTTATGTTAGTTGAGATTCAGTTCAAAAGAAAGAGGAAGATGTTGTGTTTAGGGTACTGGGTATGAATGTGTGTGTGTGACACGTGACAGGATATATGTATATAGAGAGCAAGAAAGGGAGTGGAGAGTTTGTCTGTGTTTGGGTTTAAGAAAGCAATAAACTAAAAGAATATTAAAATGATACAAGTGCGAGGACACTACAATTATTAATCCACAAACAAAAAAATAGTTGGTAACATGTCTGATTTAATTACTAGCATATAGCTTGAAATGATCAACGTCGAGAAAACTACCAGTTGTCTGCATTTCAAGATTTATTCGTTTTTTGGCCTTCCCCCACCTCCAGTCCTATCAGGGGCATACTTCAGCAACGCCATAATTGCGCGCGTAATATCTGTCTCCGTCGTGTTCTGATGTTTCAAAACGCTCTCTAAAACAAAGCATGAAATATATTAATATACTGTATATATATATATATGTATATATATATATATATAATTCAATCTACAGACACGGTGTTTCGCTGTACAACAGCTCATCAGTGTAGCTTGGAACAATCTGAATGAATTTCACCAATTACTTATACACATGCGATCGTCGGTGACAACCGCATGTGGGAAAGCATCGGTGAAATACATTCAGATAGCGTGAAGTGCGCATGGGCCCAGAGTGCTCAAACTTCCACAAGGGTAGTGAGCGTTGCATTATCGCTAATAGGTACCCACGGCAACTTCACAGAGTGCTCAACAACACCGAAGTGAAGGAGCATACATAATTCAATCTACAGACACGGTGTTTCGCTGTACAACAGCTCATCAGTGTAGCTTGGAACAATCTGAATGAATTTCACCAATTACTTATACACATGCGATCGTCGGTGACAACCGCATGTGGGAAAGCATCGGTGAAATACATTCAGATAGCGTGAAGTGCGCATGGGCCCAGAGTGCTCAAACTTCCACAAGGGTAGTGAGCGTTGCATTATCGCTAATAGGTACCCACGGCAACTTCACAGAGTGCTCAACAACACCGAAGTGAAGGAGCATACATAATTCAATCTACAGACACGGTGTTTCGCTGTACAACAGCTCATCAGTGTAGCTTGGAACAATCTGAATGAATTTCACCAATTACTTATACACATGCGATCGTCGGTGACAACCGCATGTGGGAAAGCATCGGTGAAATACATTCAGATAGCGTGAAGTGCGCATGGGCCCAGAGTGCTCAAACTTCCACAAGGGTAGTGAGCGTTGCATTATCGCTAATAGGTACCCACGGCAACTTCACAGAGTGCTCAACAACACCGAAGTGAAGGAGCATACATAATTCAATCTACAGACACGGTGTTTCGCTGTACAACAGCTCATCAGTGTAGCTTGGAACAATCTGAATGAATTTCACCAATTACTTATACACATGCGATCGTCGGTGACAACCGCATGTGGGAAAGCATCGGTGAAATACATTCAGATAGCGTGAAGTGCGCATGGGCCCAGAGTGCTCAAACTTCCACAAGGGTAGTGAGCGTTGCATTATCGCTAATAGGTACCCACGGCAACTTCACGGAGTGCTCAACAACACCGAAGTGAAGGAGCATACATAATTCAATCTACAGACACGGTGTTTCGCTGTACAACAGCTCATCAGTGTAGCTTGGAACAATCTGAATGAATTTCACCAATTACTTATACACATGCGATCGTCGGTGACAACCGCATGTGGGAAAGCATCGGTGAAATACATTCAGATAGCGTGAAGTGCGCATGGGCCCAGAGTGCTCAAACTTCCACAAGGGTATATATATATATGTATATATATATATATATATATATATATATATATATTAGTATATTGGTATATGTACAAAATTATATGTTGCATAAGCTTGTAACAGAAAGAAAATTCATTGGTATTAGGCGCTAGATATTTTCTGTCAAACAAAAAAAATGATTGTAAAAACACCTATATAGTATCTGATATAAACAAAGCGTTGATTAATACTATGCAAAATATACCCTACAGCCTATGCCATACCCTCGGCAATGCCGTTTGAGTTGATGTAATTAGTGTTAAGTTGAACAAGCCAAATATTAAATTGTCTTTCAAAAATAATTTGATGCCGAAATTATTAGACTATATATATAGGCCTGGGTTTGAGTTATAGAAATAAAACACATAGAATGCTTGCTTCTATCTCGTGTCAGTCAAAAACATGACGCCACAATATTAAGTTTGAATAAACTCGCCCCAGGACCGTTTGTGTAATAAGCAAATGAGGCGGTATCCAAGATGGCAGATTGAATTTATAAGGATAAAAACTAGACCCCTTCAACGTGACAGATCACGCATTCTATATCTAATATTTATATGGCCTGCATGCATTGATTTTTATGTTATAGAGCTGGAGGGCTTTTTACTTGTAGAGGGGATTTGACAAAATATATATTACCAAAAGAGATATACATGTGTATCATTCAAGGGACTAATATTTCTTAGAAATAAATTCCGAGAAGAGGAATGTGTGCATTGTGCGCGCGCGTGTGGGTGGCTGCGTGCGTGTGATTCTATAATAAATTGACTGGTCTCGTGCTAGAAATCCGGCTCTCTGATTGGGGAATTTACAGTTGAGATATATACTAATAGACACAAATAAACACATACTAGTGACAATTTTGAATACTTTTGTGGCTCCAAATGCAAATTTACCACCACTGCCTTTAACGTTCATGGACGCCATTACAATGTTATTCATCAATCTAGATAAATCAGAAAACATTTACTGCGAGTACACGCAAAAACTATTTTTGATAAATATATGATGTCAAGGTAGTTCAAATATGAAAGAATTTTCCCATCAATATAATGAGTGTTGCCGTTACTGCCGCGGTTGTTGCATTCAAAAAACATTATTCATACTTGTTCCTAAAAAAATTTGTTCGACAGAATTTTTTTTAATTTGCCTATATTGATTACCTATACTTTAATAAAGAAAAATTTTAATCAAATAAAAATTGGAGTTATAATCGCCCAAAGTTCCTATTGAGTTAAACTAGATTAGAAGCAGTCAAGAAACTAGATTAGAAATTATTAGCAGTCATTTTGAAACGTCATTGTTGCCATAGCAAGCACGGTGACGCACATCTTGTTTACACTGATTCCTTGATTCACGAGATGCTGTTCTATTATACAAGACAGTTATTGTGTAATTCATCAAAAAAAATTATGTGCAGTATTTTAGTCTCAGACATGATGTTTTCAAATTTTTAAGCGGGTAATAGAACTGCTAAAATATCGACCTGCAATTCAAGTCTCCTTGTTAGTTAGCATATATATATATATATATATATATATATATATATATATATATATATATAATTATTTATTTACCTGTGCATCACATTACGGACGTTTTCTTTTACGGTTAGTCCGCCAATTTTAGAAAGTCTAGACAACTGTACAATTATATGAAAGTACGTTAACAATTATAACCAGTAATAATAATTTTATTTGAATAATCCCGCATAGATGTAGGATATACATGAGATACAGTACCAACCCTGAGTCACATATTATTAGCGTTCAACACGAACTCGTGTCGTATTATAAAAAACTGACCACGTGATGGCCATAAAACAATAATAGGCCATTCATGATGCAATTACGTACGTTCGGTGGCGCTGTATGTGTACAACTACCGAGCTGTACAACTACAAGAATGCTTTGCTATGCAGTATATCTGCTTAAATCCTGGCTTCTGTTTGGTCACAGCAATGTCATGGTGGTGCTGGTCACAGAGGTTTTCATGTCTATAGACGCAATAGAGTGCTACAAACAGTAAAAACTTCGTACTGAAAAAAAAAAAATACTGGAAAAACATTCTGGTAGTTGTAGTCACGCAACGCCAGCGCCACCGAACAACGTCGCGCAGATCTATTATCAGTAAGATAAACTCGAAACAGTGCACAGTGGCAAAACAAAATGATATTTTGGTTTATTCTCAACCATGCAATTTATAATGGGATAGATTTTAAAAAGGCTTACCAGGAGATTTTCTTTTTCTTCGTCATCAAGGCTTGTTTCCAGTGCCTTGAATTGATCGAGGTCAGTTGCTTGTTCCACGTGAAACTCAGAGTCGTCTGCCTCGCATCTTTTCCCTACTTGTGCCAGGGTATTTTTAATTTCCATTAACAAATGCAACACCCTCTGCTGAAATCCTAAGAAATGCGGATCTTTGTTATTGACGGTTAAATAGAGATCGTTAGTAATATTATTATCGAGATAGCTCCGAGTTTATTTTTGTAGGCGCTCGATCATTGTTTTATTTTAATGTGGGTGGAATAAAAATTTCCACGGCGCCCGATATAACTGGATAACTCTTATAGGCGTTTGCTCGGGCAATTTGGAGAGATGCCTTGCCGCACATCGCAGGCAAATTCAGAAATTATAGAATGTTGATTGTCTATATATAACCCTACCCCAGTTGGCTGATCATTACCTTACACCTTGTTAAAATTTTAAACACTAATTCCCAAAATGACTTGATTCCATCAAAAACCGGCGCGGTGATCATATTTAATACACAAAAATATAATTTTGTCAGCTTCCAAATTTGATTCATTGAATATGAAATAAAATATATATATAGCTACACTGATGAGCTGTTGTACAGCGAAACACCGTGTCTGTAGATTGAACTATATATATATATATATATATATATAAAGCACTTTGGATTCAAAATCGAGTTAAGCGTGAGTTATGCTCCAGAGACCTATATATATATGACGTGTACGACCAGCAATGATCGAATCAGTATATATACAAGGTTTCCAGATTTGCGTCACTATCTTTTGCCGGCCTAATCATACTATAATTGCTACATGCCAAAAGTGCGCCTCTCATGACACACCCAAATACTACAAATTCGTATTTATCTAGCTGAAAAATTTGGGAGAATTATTAAATTAGCTGCCGGTGCAGGTGCCGCGCAGTCTTTCAAACGTAATACTCACTTGCTTCTGGCATCGGAAATCCATGGCCATTTTTTGAAGCATTTACTGTAGGTCTAGGTGGAGGCCTAGCTGGCGAAGGGCCTCTTGCTTTTTTCTGCCCGGACCCACATCTTTGTGGGCTTGAACTTCGTCTTTTTTCATTCCTCTTAGCAGCACTAGATGTACCTGCAGTTCTCTGATTGATCTTTTTGGGCGGCGTTGGAAAATTCAAATTATCTTTAAACGCACAATACAGAACATTAATTATAATATAAATGTGCGGTATCCCCATTTATTATATTTCGGCTCCCCTAGGTCTGTGATATGGGGGTTTGGGCCCTAAGGTGCCGTCCGTACGCTTCAACCTTCCTCACTCCAACCCCAATCTCGTACCCCGAGCCCGTGCTCCTTTTGCACCCCTAATCCAACAAGCAACACATGCTACGCCTCTGATAATTACTGACATTTACTGTATTTTTTGTGCGAATTTTTCATGCCGTAACGCGTACACCACTGAACACAACAAGTTATATATTAAAGGCTCTCTGTTATCGGTTACCTGATCTTGGGATACTGTGTAACCAACAGGCTCTCTGGCTGCGCAAATCAAATAGCTACAAGCGGTGATTCCAAACTCGACTGGGATTCAAGAGACAATTAGCGGAAAGCCATGTTTTGCCATGCAAATGATGCTTTCACTTTTGCCTAGTTGGGATCGCATATGTTTAAACAATGAGGTGTTAAAACAATTTGTCTTCATATATAGATTATATTTCAAAGCATATTGAGCCTAGTTCAAACGCGCTATTCTCATGCGCCGAACCTGATTTGAACTAGGCCTTACCGCCAAAACTGGATGTTCGTTTCCCCGGAAGATTGCAACATTGCGACTTCCGTGAAGTTGACAACAAAATGTTCATGTGTTCTCATGAATGTTTTGATTACACTAAAACTTAATTCGCATGTATTGAATTCTGGAGAATATGGTTGCTGAAAGATTAACGTAACACCCCTTTCCCCAAGCATTTTCGTAATTCCGCTTCTGCAAACCGACCGTGTTGAAAACCGCAATTATCCATGACGACTATATCTCCATTCGCTAGTATGGGATTTCCGTAGACTTCATCGACAACCTGTAGACTTTCATGAAAAAATTCTAACATCTCAAACCCATTTGATGCCCCGTCCAAAATGTTGTAGTAACTTATACCAAATCTGCTTTGCAATAAATTCACAGTGTAATTGCAATCGGAAGCATAGCGTTTTAATTCGACAGCTCGCTTACCTTTCTCTGCGTACCCATACAAACGATTGCCGGTCGTTCTTTTGACCGAACATTCATCAAAGAAGTGTACTCTACTAGTAGACATACTCACTATGTAATGGATACAGCATGAGCAGCCGAGCTGTATCTGATTTACAAGGCGAGCTGCAAGCGAGCCGTAGTAAATCAGATAAGCTCGGCTGCGAATTTAACCACTGCTACGGTATTGATTTCTTTTGTTTTTTCGTCATGAATTATTAATGAGTATTTTAATTATATATAATGTACATACCATTAACAGTATCTTGATCTTCTCCATCAGGCGATTCATCTGAATCACTACCATTAGGTGCTTCAACTGGGTGTTGTTCTGAAATATAGTAGAATACACACCTAAACTAGTTATTTATTTAATGTTTAGTCAGCCTGTACAATATTATAAGGAAAATATTTTCACTGTATGAAAAAACGTCCATTGGTATGTGACCTTGGGCCCTCTTGAGACCTCAGGAAATATTTTTCATACACTGACCTCGAAGCCCAAGCAGTATATTCTAATATATATATATGTTGCTCTATTATCCCCCCTCCTTTTTCAAGCCTCCCTCTTCTAACAAGCCCCGTTCTGGAAGCAAAATGTAATCAATCCCCCCTCTCTTTTACGCTCCCCATCCAATTCTGTTTTAAAATCACAAAACATTAATGTTTAGCATATCATGTCAAAGATATTTTAGTTAGTTTTAGATGTTTCTGTTTGTCTGCCTTTTTTCCAGTTGATCATGACTTTTCACTATAATTTTTGTAATTCAACCTTATCAGAGTTTGGTGGTGACCATTGAAGTATGTTTTTTAATCTTGTTTAAAATTAAATCAGTTCATAAATAAATGAGAATCAGACTCTTCTTTGTACTTATTTGAAATAACCTCCCCTCTCTAATAAGCCCCCCTCAAAAAAGTTTGGGACAAAAACCCAACCGGGACTTAATAATAGAGAAATTACAATATATTAAATTGCTTCAAACCCTTTGTTCATGTAGGCTATACCTCTGTTCTGCGAAAAAATCTAGGCCATGTCTACAGTATACCCATCTACCCCCTGGTCCTCCCATTCCTTTGCTGTCCCAACCTTTGACTGTTTTAGAAAATATATATAATTCTTATTTATATTTATATACTTTTTTCTGTTTCTATTACTAAAAAAAGAAGGCAGTGGAGACAGCAAATCTGCAGGGTACATGCACTGATATTCAGAAGTCAAAACCCATGTATGTTTGCTAAGTTTCCAATGGGTTTTGTGTGTACATATTATGTATAATGTTTATTTGCAATAAGCATTAATTACTGTAGCATACTGTATGATTAACCTTTTTGTGAACATTCCTTTGATGTTATTGGCTTTTTGCTGCTATCTTGTGGAAGTTCATCATCGCTAACATCTGTCGTTGTGAATTCATACTCATTACAAGTTTCTTTGTCCACTGCAAAGAAAAATGGAACAAAACTATTATTACTAGTACATAATATATGTATTTGAAATCACTTATAATTCATCCAATTCAAATAATTTCCCATACAACCACTTCCTAATAACAGTATAATAATGATAATAATAATAATAATAATAATAATAATAATAATAATAATAATAATAATAATAATAATAATAATAATAATAATATTTATTCAGGATATCCACGTCACCGAAGTGTTTTTCAGTGGAGTCCTGTTAAATAAAAAATATATATACATGGTAATAAAGACATATACAATAACAATAAATTCTAAACATTAATTAATTAAATATACATGCATATCAAAAGCTTATAATTACAAAACTAAATTAAACAAATGTACTGAGATTTTTAAGTTTTGTTTTAAATAGTTGAAGAGATCTTGCCTGTTTTATATCGTTATTTAGTTTATTAAAATCATTAGAAGCATGGTAAACAAGTTTTTGCTTACCCCAGTTGGTCTTAGGTTTGAGTAGATGTAAATTACTGTTGAATCGCGTATTATATAATTATGAATGTCGCTATTCGTAATCAGTAAGTCCATTTATGCTAAAAACACAACGATGCTTTTGACGCCTTATGCTTAGCAATCCGCTTAGCAAACCGCATCCTTGCAATGTATAAGGATCTTAGTCAGAAATGAATTTACCACAACAAGCTGACCGGAAAATCTGTGTTGGGTAAATCCTACCCAACAGGTAAAACTTGGGAAAAGTGTTGGTTGAACACAACGTTTGAGATGAGTTTCGATCATATTTCTTCTTTCATTTCATTTTTAAACAAAGTGACATTGAACACAAACTATCCCCTGAGCAAGAGTTCTTCATACTGGGTGAAAATCCTAAGCAACGAGTAGAACGGTTAGACCCTTCGATACCAAAAAAAAACGATCAAAGAAATCCCCGACACAGACATGGTGTTTGATGATAAGTGTACCGAAGATATGTCTACATCCTCTAACAACAACAACAACCTACTTGACAACGAAATGGAAGAGAGCAAGAATGAATGAATTCGCACAATTCTTTATTAAAAGAAATGACGACATCAACTTCATGTTGACGGGGCTTCGAAGTTATCACGCAACCGTTGACAACACGAGAAAAACAAAACCGTCAAAAAAGGTGTAAAACGACCTCTTGATGAGGGCAATGAAATCATGGACGTGAGTGTTGCAAAGACGATAAAATTGGGCGTAATTAACGGTCGTGCATTATTACAATTTTTTCAAATTGTAAAATCTAGTGGTGAACCTATGCTGGAATGTATTTATAAGTATAACGAGTGGATAAATGATCAGTTGTGCCCTGATCAAACAATATGATTTTATTCAAACCCTAAAAACGATGGTAAGAAGAGTATTGACTTTGGTTGATGATTTGAATTACGAACAGTTTTTACCGACTATCCTTGAACGCTATAATAATTCTCCCCACAAAAGTTTATTTGGATTGACACTGCATAATGTTTACAAAAAAAAAGTAACTAGAACCCAAGGATAGTGCAAAGTTTTATAGATTTTGTAAAAAAGTTTGAGGGTATGCCGTAATCGGTTTTCGTTTCGTATTTCGTCCTTCTTGTCGCATTTATAATTTTTTCCCTTTCAAAGACAGAATTCCTTTTGGTTTGAAATCACATGTTGTGTACTCGTATAAGTGTCAATGCTGTGATGCATTGTATGTCGGACAAACATGCCGACACATTCACACACGTATTTCAGACCATATGGGAATTTCAGCTCTGACTGGGAAAGAACGCTCCATTTCAGCGACTTCCATGTCCAGTATTCTCTCACATAAGCATTCCTCTGGACATCCTATTTCTTTTTCTGATTTTAAAATTCTCACCTCAGCACCTTATAAATTTGAACTGATACTCAGGGCTCAACGCAAACGTAAGTTCTGTACCACTTTCCTTATTCTAACTATAGCCACTAATCCTGTTATTCCCTTTAATCACACTTAACCCTGACCTAAGTTTCTTTCACTAATTTACTTAGCCAACCAACCTCTTAATCCTTTGTTTGTTATTCTATATGTCTGTAATTTGAATTTGTTTGACCGTTTGTAATATACGTTTATATCTTCATGTCCGTTGTAGTTTTGAATTTGAATTTTGACTGTTTTGTAATCGAACACTTGTATCAACTATGTATATATAAATACCTACTTGTAATAACTAATTTAGATCGCTCTGCTGATGTTGCAAGCCGCAACGAAACGTTAGCTAATAAAATGTATTGACAAATCTCTGTCATGTCGTGTTTTAAAGTCATTTGCTGGTGTTTCAATTGCCACAATTATACAAGTACATATGGCATTCACGCACTTTCGTATGATACAGGTAAACTTGAATATACATATCAAAAACAGCTTCCAGTTTAGATTTAAGAAGCCTAAAGTGCCTAGAATTATTTGAACTTGGGTTTATAGTGCAAAAAATATGGCTATGAGAGTGGACTTTCTTGCGCGTGGTTCATGTCTGTCAACAGACATATTTAATATTATGATGATCAGCTATTTGGTCTATTAAAGTTAATGTTTTTGCCGACGCTAAACGCTGTTACAAGATATAAGAGCATGAAAAATGTCTCGGTTATACAGATTAAGATTGATCTTGTTAAATGACACGCTGTATTCTCGTTGGATTTTCGCTGGTAACAGAGCGAGACAATTTGTCTTGCTCTGTAACGCTGGTTCTGGCAATATTCTCGCCGATATTCAAGCGATACAAATGACTCTTTCTCATTAAGCAGCGAGACCAAACGGATGTCTCATCTTGTCTCGCTATATTATTGCTGCGCTAATCCGTTTCTGGCCCGATTCTGGATGGATTCTTGCTCTGTCAGGCCGTAACTTTTCGTACGGGTTACTATCCGATATAGCAATGGCTTAACAAGACCGGCAATGGGTTAAACAAGGTTCAGTGCGACTATGATAAATTTTGCCAATGTAAAAATCCACATTGAGTCCACAAAGCCCTTGTTTGTTGAGATGAAATTTATTGGCCATAACCCTTGTTTGTTGAGATAGCCCAAACGATAATAAGCCTTATGGTTTCTGTTTGGGTTTCCGCACCACTGTTATTTTATATTAAAGTGCCTATCTCATGGTTGAGGATTTTACATATTTAGGATATTTGGAACATTTTAAGAAGATTTGTAATATATCTTCTTTTCCTAAAATTTCATCTTCATGGACTTTTTTGCTGTTAAAGTTGGCGATTTTGACGATGGCCGTGAAAATTTTTTACTGGGTTCTAGTCGCCGGAAGTGACGTAGAAGCAGGGGGACCTTCTCAGACAGTAACAGTGTTTACATCGGGAGTTTACGGTTCACCTTGGATTTTCTTGGCTTTATTCAGTTATTTTGTCGGAAATTCTTTTAAAAATTATGCCAAACAGGTGCGTAGTGTTTTTACTCTCGAATGAACCCAATTGATATGCTAGAATAGCGCTGTATGCCATTTCTTTTTTTGCGACAACAACGATGTACAATCCCGATTCCCGACTCACTGGAGGCGAATAAAAGGATAGCTTCGGGAAACGCCGATTTGTCAAGGATAAAGATGCGAAATGAACGCCGACATCTACTTCCATGACCTGTTCGTTGTTCGAAGTAGTTTGGTACTAAGACGATTCACAGCAGTTTATCACGAGGAAAACCCGTCGGTGTGGCGATTACAAAACGACAACAATAGAGCGTGTTTTTCCGGAAAGTAACAAGAACTTGTGCATGTCATCAGTCTCATATTTCTTTTTATCGAATTCGATCTTCGATCAAGAATATATCGAAATATACTTGACTTGGTAATGTCGTCTACCTCTGGTTCTAATGCTGATAGCCAAAATGACTAGACTAGGAGGTAAACATTCCGGGATACGTAATCGAGATCGAAGACGAAGTAAAACTGTCTAGGCCATTTATACCTGAAGACGAATCATCAGAATGCATTGTCAAGCCGTATGAAGACGAGCTTAGGATGAAATGCGACTTGAAAAATATATTCTACGATGGCTATAAATTCGCTTTGCGGGGCACAATAAGGTGAACGATTTGTAAGTTATGAAAGTTTGCTTTATCAGTGAATTTATGTTTACGTTTTGTCGAATGTTGTATATACTGGCATGCCATATTTGCAATTGGCCATATTTGCTAAAACAAAATTGTATGTCAAAGCCAAATGATTCGCATGTTTATATTTGTTATATATCTGGTCACTGCGTCTAGCGGGCTGCAAATATCGAAGAATTGACGAGGCAAAGTATAAAATAGAAGATGTAGAAAGCAGGTAGATACTGTCAGTATTGATTAATAGAATACCCGTTCGCTTTCCGATTTCCACTTGCGAATAAGCCAGCTGCGCACAATTCACCTAGGCTAATAGAATTGCTTCGTTCTTCAAAATTGCCACAATTCAGTGCTCGTCCAATTCGATAAACAACAACAATTGTGCGATTTCATCTTCAAACTTGAAGAAATTGACTCTGTATGTTACTGTCGCCTGCAAGTTCAAATTTCAAAAGTGGATGCAAGTATTCCATTATTCTATAATCAACAGACAGTTCCTTAGTTCCTACCTGTTTTCTGTACTGATCTTTTATTTGATACTTTATCTTGTCAATTTTTCGATGTAAGTGTCCCGCTAGACGCAGTGACCACATTTCCATGCAAACAAGTGTAAAGAACTTGATCACTGTTATTATAAACCATTTCAATGCAAGCTTTGATTTACTGACATTCCTTCGCATTCCCATTAAGCAGTTCAGTGTCAGAGTAATATCAATAGAATTAAACATGCGAATCATGCATATGGCTTTGACAGCATACAATTTTGTTTTAGCAAAAGCGTGAAAACAACATTGCAGATAAAACGTAAACATAAATTCACTGATCACTTACCAATCATTTATCTTATCGTGCCCCTCAAAAGCGAATTTGTAGCCGTCGTACTAAAGACCTTTTTCAGGTCGCATTTGCTCATTATGATTTACGATCCAAATTTCATCGGCAACCGACTCGTCTTCATACGGCTTGACAATGCATTCAGATGATTCGTCTTCAGGTATGGCCGCACTGCACTGGAAGACAGTTTTACTTCGTCTTCGATCTCGATTACGTATCCCGGAATGTTTACATCCTAGTCTAGTCATTTTAGCTATCAGTGTTAGAACCAGAGGTAGACGACATTACCAAGTCAAGTATATTTCGATATATTCTTGATCAAAGATCGAACGCAAACAATACTTCGATAAAAATAAATATGAGACTGATGATATGCACAAGTTCTTGTCACTTCCCCACGCTCTATTGTTGTCGTTTTGTAATCGCCACACCGACGGGTTTTCCTCGTGATAAACTGCTGTGAATCGTCTTAGTACTAAATATTCCCGTTGAAACTACTTCGAACGACGAACAGATCACAGAAGTAGATGTCGGCGTTCATTTCACACCTTTATCCTTGACAATTCGGCGTTCCTTTCACCCGAAGCTATCCTTCTTTTATTCGCCTTCCGTGAGTCGGGATTGTACATCGTTATTGTCCAAAAAAAATGAATGGCATACAGCGCTATTCTAGCATATCAATTGGGTTCCTTCGAGAGTAAAAACACTACGCACCTGTTTGGCATAGTTTTTAAAAGAATTTCCGACAAAATAACCTGAATAAAGCCAAGAAAATCCAAGATGAACCGTAAACTCCCGATGTAAACACTGTTGCTGTCTGAGAAGGTCTCCCTGCTTCTACGTCACTTCCGGCGACTAGAACCCAGTAAAATTTTTTCACGGCCATCGTCAAAATCGCCAACTTTAACAGCAAAAAAGTCCATGAAGATGAAATTTTAGGAAAAGAAGATATATTACAAATCGTCTTAAAATGTTCCAAATATCCTAAATATGTAAAATCCCCAACCATGAGATAGGCACTTTAAATATCTTATCAATGTATTATTTTGGTGGCAAACTAATCAAATAAAGAAAGAAGAGATGAAATTTATTGACCATCTTGTTTGTTGAGATGAAATTTATTGACTATTTGGCTGATGGAAATACAAGACAATTAGTTACCAACACATTGCTTACTCATTCCTGCCTAGGACAGCCTTTAGTATCCAGTATAGCAATGGGTTAACAACACCGGTAATGGCCAATGGGTTAAGGAAGGTTCAGTGCGACTATGCTAAATTTTGCCAATGTAAAAATCCATAATATGTACAAATTGGGGGTAGATTAAGATTATAGCAAAATATAGTACTATCCAGTATATCAATGGGTTAACAAGACCGACAATGGGTTAAGCAAGGGTCAGTGCAACTGTGAACTTTGCAGTATTGTGGTGAGGGGAGAAAATTCACACGATCAGTGACGAACATAATTGATCCCACGTACGTTTTAATATATCACTTTCACTTTGAACGTTCGATTTTATAAATACTGAGAATGACTAGTTATATGCATCATCACTTACCTGAGAACGTCAATTAGACAATGACTCCTTTCTGCAGAAGATACTCAGTAAAGAAATTAGTCCTTATTCACTTGTTTGAGCAAAAATTGCTACTACTCTGTGAGTTTTCGGCTTCTCGTAACATCCGCCATCTTTGATTTTTAAAACTTCAATATCACTTACACGTGACGTCACGACACGCACTTTCCGGGGGTGAACTACACTTACTTGAGACACATTCTAACAGTCAAAATCCACACATATTATTCAATAACTACATCTTCACCCCCCGGAATTTTTACACTATCGCTGACTGACTCATCGTGTGAATTTTCGCCCCTCACCACAATACTGCAAAATTTCTAAAACTTTGCACTAAAAATCAAAAAATATAAAATTCTTCAACGTTTGGTTAAAAGTATTTTAAAAAAAGGTACGCGGGTACGAATTGTACGAGCAAAAATAAATATATTTGAAAAATCAAGTTTAAGACGTTGGACGAACGAAATTTTTACTGTTGAAAAAGCATACATCACGGATCCTGTTACTTATCAGATAAAAGACGACGACGGCGAAATAATACAAGGAATATTCTATCGTGAGGAATTACAAGCAATAACATGAATATTCATATTGTTAGTAACGCAATTTCGAAAAACGGAAAAGAAAATTATGCGAACGAATTTGAGATGCCTCTCATACAACCCATCTGTTACGTGACCGCTATACGCAACAAAAAGTGTAACCTCAGCTGTTTAGTTTTTACAATTATTTATTTAATTAATAAGAAACTTAGAACAGATATTGAAAATGTCTATAAAGATTAAAACTAAACTAAAGTTCAGAAACTTATCTGTCGTCTGCACACAACGAAACAGTCAATAGGAGATTCCGGCACAGGTTAACAATCCGTATGGACTTGAAAAAATGTTTAACCATGTCTATGGCCTAGAAAGACAGTCCGCAATCAAATTGTCTTTTCCTTTAATATGTCTGATTTCCAAATTATATTCTTGTAAAACTAGACTCCATCGCAATAGGCGTTGATTCTTGTTCTTCAGCTTGTGGAGGAATACCAAAGGATTATGATCACTGAATACAACGATCGGCAGACTTGAGGAAGAGACATAAACTTCGAAATGCTGTAAAGCGAAAACCAGAGCTAAACACTCCTTTTCGATTGTCGAATAGTTTCTCTGGTGTTTGTTGAACTTTCTGGAAAAATAGCACACCGAATGGTCAACCCGTCTTCATCTTCTTGGAGCAAAACAGCACCAGCAGCTACATCACTTGCATCCACAGCTAACTTAAATGGATGGTTGAAATCTGGAGCTGACAGAACGGGAGCACTTTTCAACATGGCTCTAAGATTTCCAAACGCCAGTTCACATTGATCTGTCCAAATATATTTAGCGCTCTTGCGAAGTAGCTGAGTCAAAGGCTCAGTGATGGTGGAGAAGTTTGGACAGAACTTTCTGTAATAACCAGCCATACCCAGGAAACGCATCAACTGTTTCTTTGACGAAGGTCTAGGAAACTCTGAAATACAACTTATTTTGTCATCAACAGGCTTTACATAACCCTGACCAACAACATGACCCAAATAGGTGACATGTGCACACCCAAACTCACTTTTGATCAAATTGATGGTCAGTTTTGCCTTGCTGAGCCTCCTGAAGAACTCTCGGATGATCTTTAGATGTTCTTCCCACGTATTGCTGTAAATGATGATATCGTCGATGTACGCTTCGCAACCGTCCAGGCCAGAAATGATGCTTTTAACGAGACGTTGAAAGGTGGCTGGCGAATTTCTCATTCCAAATGGCATGACCTTGTACTGGAACAAACCCTCTGGGGTAACAAAGGCTGAGATTTCTTTGGCACGATCAGTAAGTGGAACTTGCCAAAATCCTTTCAATAAATCAAACTTGGTGACGTACTTGGCTTTTCCAATTTTATGGATACAATCATCCATTCATGGGATTGGAAATGTATCCGACTTAGTCACATTATTGACTTTTCGGTAATTGGTACCCATACGATAGCTTCCATCAGGTTTCGGCACCAGGATACATGGAGAGCTCCAATTACTTTGACTTGGTTCTATGAAGTCGTTTTCCAAAAGATATTGAACCTCCTCACGTAGGTATTTCTGCTTCACTGGGTTTAACCTGTAGGGATGTTGTTTCACTGGTTTAGCATCACCAACGTCGACATTGTGGAAAATTTGTCTGTTCTGGTAGGAATATCTGGAAAAAGGTGTTCGAATTCTTTAACCAGGTTCTGAAGATCTTGACGTTGATTCGGTGGAAGATGAGATAGCTTGGAATCCAGATTATGTAGGACATCAGAGTTGTTGAGTTTTGATGTGGCAGACAGACTAGAAAGTTCTCCTAGGTCTACATTGTCTTTGTCTTTATCAGACTCAGAACTCACTACATTTACAGAATGTATTACCCTATCATTATCGTAATACGGCTTTAACATATTTACATGGCACAACTGTTTTTGTTTACGCCTATCTGGAGTTATTAGGACATAATTTAAATCACTTTCTCTCTTGTCTACAACATAGGGACCAAAATACCTAGCCTGAAGGGAATTTCCAGGAACTGGGAGCAATGCAAGAACCTTATCACCGCGTTTAAATTTGCGGTTTACTGCGTTTCGATCAAACCTATTTTTCATGTTTTTCTGTGTTGATCGAAGATTTGTCCTAGCTAGATCACATGCTTTCGTAAGTTTTGTGCGAAGGTCCGAAACGTACTGCAAAATATTTAACGAACCGCCATCGTCCGAAAGGAATTTTTCTTTTAGGAGTTTAAGTGGTCCTCTAACCGTATGTCCGAAAGCTAACTCAAATGGGCTAAAGCCCAGAGATTCTTGAACTGACTCGCGAGCAGCGAATAAAAGTAAATGGATGCCGTCATCCCAGTCTTTTTGTGTGTCGAGGCAATAGGTTCTCATCATGTTTTTTAAAGTTTGGTGAAACCTTTCAAGAGCACCCTGACTTTCAGGATGATAGGCAGTATATTTATACTGCTTGATGCCTAACTCGTGCATCACCTGCTGAAAAATTCCAGACATGAAATTTGAACCTTGGTCCGATTGAATAGACTTAGGAAGGCCAACTAAAGTGAAGAATTTAATTAAGGCCTTAACAATGGTTTTTGCCTTAATATTTCTCAAAGGTATAGCTTCAGGGAACCTTGTAGAAGCGCACATAATGGTCAACAGATATTGATTGCCTGCCTTAGTCTTCGGTAATGGGCCAACACAATCTATAATTACTCTACTAAACGGCTCCTCGAAGGCTGGAATTGGCTGTAAATGGGCTTTTGGATTCACCTGATTTGGTTTCCCAACAACCTGACAAGTGTGGCAAGTTTTACAAAATTGCACTACATCTCGTCTAAGATTAGGCCCGTAGAAATGACTCAGAATTTTAAGATAGGTTTTGGTAACACCTAAATGGCCAGAAAGGGGGTTTCATGCGCTAGGTTAAGTATGTCAGACCGGTAGGTCTTTGGCACAACGATCTGATATCTGACAGACCACTCATCGTCTGCCGAAACATCAGGCGGTCTCCACTTTCTCATTAAAATATCGTTTTTAATAAAGTAGCAGACCGGATTCTTCGCAATTTCGGCCTCGTCAACTGCTTTATGAAATAAGACAGAGATGTCAGGATCATTTTGTTGTGCATTAATAAGATTTGGCTTTGAAAAGGTTGCTTGAGACGATTCAGATGTTGAATTAACGCCTTCGAAAGCTTGGCCGAGAAAGGTGTGTGACATATCGATGACGTCTTCACTGGTGTCATGTTCTAATTGCTTCTGCTTACGCATGGCTCGAGTTACCGCACATGCGGGATATAAATCTGAAATTTCTCCCTCAATAGGATCAGGAGTTTGATTAACACACGGTTTATCAGTCAAAATTGGGTTAACGACTACCTTCTCGCCTGCAAGGTCATTGCCGAGAAGTAGATAAATTCCCTCGAATGGTAAAGTCGTTTTAATACCCAATAGAACGGTACCAGACACTAGGTCTGACGACAAATTGACTTTGTGTAATTGTTGAGAACTGAACGTATCAGAATTAACTCCTCTAATCAAAACATTCGTACCAGAGTAAGACTCCTGAGAAAATGGTAAAGTATCTGCCAACAAAAGAGATTGGGAAGCCCCAGTATCTCTTAAAATTTTAATTGGAACTGTTTTTGACAGATCACTTGTAAGTGATATGAAACCATTATGAATAAATGGTTGAAAGACTTCCATAATAGGGTCAAAAGAGGACTTAACCTCACAGTTAAGAGAAGGAAGTGGCTTAATGACAGATGTGTCTTGCACATTGTCACGCATGGACTGTTTTGAAGTACAACCATTGGGTTTTACTTCACCTTGCTCTTGTTGTCTCCGTTTCAATTTGTAGCAATCTGATATTACATGACCATTCTTTCTACAATAACTACAAACTATGTTGTTAAAAGGAGAGTTTGGAGGCTTGCCTTGAGAAGGTGGTTCAAATCTAGCAGTGGGTGGTTTGGACTTTTCAGCGTCAGGATTAAAATTGTCTGAATATTCCTTTGACAGCTTCTTAGTACCAAACACACGCTTGCTATCAAATGACGAAGAATTATTGCCTCGAAAAGACCAAGACTGTGGCGCCTTATTTGCGAATGAAACCTTATGTGTTAAAATGAAATCGTCGGCCAAACGCGCGGCAGCTGTTAAGGTTGTCGCCTTTTGTTCATTTAGAAATACGTATATATCACTTTGAATGCATCTTTTGAATTCTTCAATCAAAATCAATTGGTCGTATTCCTTATCGGATTTTTCGGAGGAACACCAGCGATCAAACAATTGCTCTTTTTCTCTAGCGAATTCTAAATAGGTCTGCCTACCCATTTTTTCAAAATTTCGAAATTTTTGAAGATATGCCTCAGGACCAACTCGTACCCCTTAAGAATCAATTCCTTAACGGTATCGTATTCCGAAGCTATATCTAACGAAAGCTGTGCGTAAATATCACGAGCTTTTCCAACTAAAACACTTTGCAATAACATGGTCCAATTTTCTTTGGGCCACTTAAGATTTTCTGCTATTTTTTCAAAATGTAAAAAATACTTATCGACATCCCGTTCCTGGAAAGGTGGAACCATTCTAATGTGCTTAGTAACATCAAAACTCGAATCTAGTTTGGTTCCAGTATGAACAGACCCCAATTTTCCTTGCAACTCTATTTTTCTCATTTCCAACTCAAATTTCTGCTTTTCTAAACTCTCTTCTCTTTCTCTTTCCCTTTCTTTATCTTCTCTTTCCCTTTCTCTATCTTCTCTTTCCTTTTCTCTATCTTCTCTTTCCCTTTCTCTATCTCTCTCCATTTCTAATTTCTTTAATTCCAATTTCATTCTTTCTGCTTCCATTGAAAATCTCATTCTTTCTATTTCTATTTCTGGATTTGCATCGGGATTCTTATACAAATTTAAAACACTTTCCTCAGAGTATTCAGATTTAACTAAGTGTTCCATAATTGTCTTTTGCATGTCCTTCTTTTCCATAGAACTTTTTACCTCTACACTTAAATGTTTACCTAATGAGATCAAGTCATCCTTTCTCAATTTATTAAAAACCTCTTGATCGGGCTCTAACATAAACTGCTCAGGTTTAAATTCTGAAATTTTATCAAACAGCTGAGCTCACACAAATTCGAAATTTACCTCCGAATAAAAAAAAGATCAAAAGTTACCGAACTTTGATTTGAATGAAATTCCCCGGACACTAACGTATACTTTCCCGAGACACTAACGTATACGTTTCCCGAGACACTAACGTATACGTTTCCCGAGACACTAACGTATACGTTTCCCGCCTGAGCCCCCAATTGTTACGTGACCGCTATACGCAACAAAAAGTGTAACCTCAGCTGTTGGTTTTTACAATTATTTATTTAATTAATAACTGAAAATGATACTGAAAATGTCTATAAAGATTAAAACTAAACTAAAGTTCAGAAACTTATCTGTCGTCTGCACACAACAAAACAGTCAATAGGAGATTCCGGCACAGGTTAACAATCCGTATGGACCTGAAAAGGAAGGAATAATAAAACCAACGGCAGGAACTCCAGGACTGACTTCGTAACCACTTTGATACATATAGCTCACTCTCATACATATGCATGCCTGATATATGTTCGATGGCTGCTTATATAGTTTCTAGAGTATATAATTATAGTAACATACTTGATTCTATATATAATATATTTACGTAATTACTAAATGACATCATACCTGACTCATGCCAAGTCACAAGTATTTACTAATTGGTTAGAAGTACTTATTAAGTGTTCAGTGATCAAATAACGTCTAGTTAATTAACTGTCTTAGGATAGGCATATCCGTAACACATCGATGCTATAAACCAAGATAAATGTATTGAAATTTTGCAAGTATGTTACCTTTTAACGATTAAAAATATTGATAAAAAATATATTGAGCAATTACTTTGTGTTATGAAGAACGGGTTAGACGAATACGATATATTATTTTTATTAAATGTAAATGGGAAAGTCGAAGCAAATATCAATCTTTATACAGAATATTGGTTGTGTCAGTATACACCGACTTATATGACTGAAAATGGTGCAGCGCATGATGGTGGAGAATTAAATAAATTCCGTCTGTCGTTAAAATCGAAAGAAAACAGTGGTAAAAATATAAATATAACATTAACATTAACTCTTTCTCAAGCACTTGCTTTTATGTTGGGAATTGAAAATAGTGTTAATATATTTGAACAAAAAATAGATAATCAGCGTACGAGTTCATCTGTAACTACTCTTCATTCGAGTTTTTTACCGGATCCTTCAAATGGTTTAAATAGAATATTTATTTATTGTGATGAAATGGAAAGAACGTTAACATTACAAAATATGAATGTCTTATCCATTTTCCCTTTACGTTGGATCAACTACAGATAAAAAAATATATTGGAATTTAAATTCGTTTGAATGTAAAAACATTAAAAATTCTTTTCGACTTTTTTATTTGAGAAAATTAGATTTTTCAGGGTTTACACAAAAGGACGAAGTAAAACAAATCGTTGGAGGTGAATTAACAAATCAAGAAAACGTTGCCGTTCAAGCTGGTATTAATGCGAAACAATGTTTTTTGTTTCGAAAAAGACTTTTATTTTATCTAAATGAAAGAAATCAAAATAATAATTTGAATTCTGATAAAAAAGAACTACCACGATTTCTAATTAAAAGTGAAGACCAAGCTGAAAAGGCTATTCAATTTATACTATCGTATGACGGTGATACAGCAACAAAATTAAAAGACGAAGAAATTACATTTTACTTAAAGTTATTTGGGGAAAAAATATGAGTTTGACAGAAAAAGATTATTTAGATTTATTGCACGGAAAATGTCGTGGAAAAGTACATTCGAATACAAAATGTTATCTTATTGAAACTAAGGATGGAAAAAAATCTACACACGAAGAAACATTAATAAAAGGCAATGTTGGGTTACCAACCAACTTAAATCCTGAATACGCTAGCGTCAACAGTAAAAGAAATCCGTCAAAAAAAAGAAAGTGTGAAATTGATCCATCGGTATATCGTGTTTTAACAAGACAATAATAATGAAAAGACATTATAGAAGATTAAATAAAAAAAATAAAATAAAACGTTTTTCTTTCACGTAATTGGAACAAAAGAATGAAAAAAAGACAAAAGGGTGGTGCGCTTGGTGCTGGTAAGGCGCTTGGAATGTTTTTACTTCAAGTTTTGGGAACGTTGGGAAATATTTTGAAAGTAAACGTATAAAAAAAGTAATAATATTCTTTTGTAAAAAAACCCAGATGAAATAAATTTATTAAGAAAATTTATATTTGTGTTTTTGTTTTTTTTGTTATATACTTTAAAAGGATATAAAATAGAAAGTGATTTTAACAAACTAATTGAATTGTGTTCCTCTCGTTACACGTAAACGTGCAAGATTGGTTTGTAACCATTTTTTTTTTTAAAAAGATTAGTCATGAATGATCAAAAAGAAGTTGAAAAGCACGATAATGTATTTACATCGCCTTTAGAATTATTAACTTCGTCTCCGTACAACGAAACATTTACGGAAAACCGTGTATGTACTCTACACGCTACTCCAGAAAAACCGTTGTCTGACAATTATATATTTACACATAACGGCGATGCTTTTGGGCTTCGATGCTAAGTTGTCTTCAAACGTTAAAGTTGCTTTAGCAAATGGAAATGATATTCCGGCGCATATGAATTGTACTCCTTGCCCCCTCCCACTTCGTTTAATGTGGAGAAATAAAGAATTAAAAGTTAATGGTACGTTAGTTACACGAGCAGATAATTTGCCAAACTATAATTCGTGGGTAAAGTTTTTGACACAAGAGGTACCCACCGATTATGAACATTCAAAATAATTAAATATGGCCATACTCGACACATCGGGTCATTACGATAGCATAGCAGATGTTGGAGATGGGGGTGGGGGGTTGCTAAATAACGGTGCCTGAGAAGATGTGTTGCGTTCGCTCAAAGTGCTAATCAATACTTGATCGATGACGTAGACATCACGTGTTTTGGTGATTCCGAAGGGGGAATGTATATTCCCACTGCATTTAGATTGGATCTGGAATTGATACGTACCAGTAATACAAGAATTTTTATGGGTGCAAATATTGCGAATGGCCCCATAGCCGATGCTCGTCTCCACTTAAACGATCTACAATTAATATTTCCCGTTTTTAAACCAAATCAGCAGTTATCGCAAGCACTAAATCTAACATTGACAAATAACAAAGAAGAATGTAAATATTACACAACGGATTTTAGATGTGTTACTGAAACGATAAATGCCGACAGAAGACAACATCAAGTACCAGATATTTTTAACGGTAGCGTTCCATCGCGAATGTTCATTTTATATTCAAGACAAAATAATTATAATGGTACTTATACTTCAAACACCTATCGTTTTCAATACGAAAATAATTCACTTTGTCAAATCACCGTAAACAACGCGCAGGTTGGTGAAGTAATAAAAAATTCAAAAGACGCCTATGCGCAGTTAAGATCTGTGCTTAACCGTAATCACCGCGAGATGCCATTTAAATATTCAGAGTTTGAAGCCCAACACGGTATTATCGCATACGACCTATCACCGTCAAGAGATAGTCATATTGAAGTTTTACCGATCAGACCAAACGGTACAGTTAGTTGCGAACTAGAATTCTCTGCGAATAGCGAATACACCTGCAGGAACTTTATTGTTTATTGGTGAATTAGAAATCAGCTGAAGATTATTAAACCCACAAGAAGATTATTCAGTAATTAAAAAATGCCAAAAAATACACAATGTAAAAAAAATTTAAAAAAAGAACAACATATCGCTGTAAAAACATAAAGTCTCTAGCAATCGATCCGCATTTGCCATTACACCGTGAACTCGTTAGAATCTATCCAGCAATCTCAAAATACGCATAATAATAATAAAATGGAAAATCAGTGCAAAGACGAACAAAATTTATTAAATAATGAGAATATAAAAATAGAACAAGAAGAGCATGAAAGCGAAAATAATAATAAAAAGAGAAAACATGAAGAAGAAGAAGATGAAGATGATGAAGAAGAAGAAGATGACAATGAAAATTTCGATATAGAATTAGAGTCTGATAATGATGATGACACAGATAGTGAAGAAAACGATTCCAGCGATGAAGACGAAAACGAAACGCGACGAATTATCGAAAGTTTATTATTATTAAAAAAAAAAAAAAGGTAAAGGAGCTTTACCCAAGATTAAAGTATTTCTAAAAGCAGACGTGCAAGAAAAAATAAAATTGCTAAAACCTGATATAATGAAACACTTACAATTTTTAGCAAAAAATATTATAAACTCAAATATTCCCATTCGTGTCTCTCAAGACGATAACCGTTTACTTAAAAAGATTGCAAGTAACAAAATAAAACCATACAATCTGAAATTGTTGTTAACCGAAGATTTACGATTAGCTCAGTGTTTTGAAAGAGTTTACAAATTAATAGTTAAAAATAGCGGGAAACATCAATAAACTTCCACTTGTCGACCCTGCTAAAATCAATGAATTGTTGGAAATTATTAAAACCGAAAGAGAGGGGAAAAAACTACTCTAAGCCAGTTTAAATCCCGACCAATTTAAACTTTTAGAAAGTAAAAAATCAATGGAAAAAACCGTTGGAAGTAATAAATCGCAACAACAAAAAACTAATGGAATGATTGATTTAAAAAAACAACAATATTATACACAAATTAATGAAGAGGAAACGGATGATGAAAACGAAGAGGAGCAAGAAGCACAAAGAGAGATTCGTCAAGTAAGAGAAACTTTACAAAAAAGTCATAATAATTTACAGAAGTTTATAAGAGAACAAAAAATAAAGAGAGAAGAAGAAGAAGGTTTTAAAATTAAAGGTACTACGGTCAAAGTAAATTTCGAAAATTTAATCTACGATTTGACACACAACGCGAGTAAACCCCAGCTTTAAAGAATTAAAAAAAACACAATCTTCCTGCCAGCTACATTCGAAACACAAAATTAAAAAGTATGTATGTACGATTGGGTAATACAAGAATAACACCTGGTCAAAACTTAAGAAGCTTACTACCCTCCCCACCAAGAGGTACACCTGGTGCTACACCTCTACGTTTACCGTCACCACCTTCATCAACCAGAATTCCTATAAGAGATACTAGAGTTTTACGAAGAATTTATTCTGAATACACAGACTAAAAAGAAAAGAAATGGTTTCGTTTTATTGTTTTCTCAATAAATTTTTAAATACAGATGATGTTAATAAAATTGGATTAAACAACAAGTATTTAAAACATTTTTTTCTTGGCACATTTCCTGCCAATATTAATCCGAAAAAACTCTTTTCCACATGTTGTTGGGTATGGAATACGGACGAAGATAACAAAAGCGGTAGACATTGGGTTGCTGTTTGGGTCGACAATCAAAATTTTTTTTTTTTGATAGTTTTGCAAAACAAACAGTATTTTATAATCGTACATACTGGGAAAAATTTGCATCAGACAATAATCTTAAATTTATAAATGTTGTAAAATCACCGTATCAAAGTATGGTCTCGACCACTTGTGGTGTTTGGAGTTTACAATTTTTATATGAAAAATGTAAAAATAAAATATTAAATAACAGACACACGTTATTTACCAAAAGCCAAACAACATAGTGTAAAAAAATTATTTTTAAACGAAATATTTTTAAAAATAGCGTCCTTTAAACGATACGGTAATTTAATTAAAAATATATATAAGAAAAAATGTAAAGAACCCAAAACAAACAGTCAAATTTGTTGTAATTTTATTTCTGCATTTTTTTCTCTGCAGTAATTTTTTTTTAAATAAAATATATATATTACAATATATATGCTTTTTTATACATCATACACTATTGTACATTCATCAGGAAAGATATGTGTTCTAAGCCTAGTATTACTTTTTCCAAATGATGAACCATCAAATACTAAATACCCATATTCATTTCGTTTATTTCACGCATCACCTTACTAAATACCTCTGAATTTATTTTATGGTTACTAGCAACCAATTGCGTCTTTCTATGATCTGTCAAGGTCCTAAACATAACATGATATTGGCTGTTCCCCTAGCGTTTCGTAATTTACCATTTCCATTCATTAGATTTTGACAGACAAAAATTACACTCATATTATGACTATCTCTCGAGGCAATATTGTCTAAATTCGTTATATTTTGTTTGGACGACGTAGCTACAACCATTAAGTCATCTAACAGGGGCGGATTTAGGATTTTTAAAACGTCAGTCAAAGTTGTGGGCCACGGTTCTAGGGGGGTCCGGGTGTTACCCGGAAAATTTTTGAAATTGGGGTCTCTAAAACGGCATTTCCCACGATTTGACAGCACATTTGAGCAAAATTTTGAAACTATTAAAACATATTTTTAATGGCACATTTTATTATGTTTACAAAACATTTGTCCAAATTGGATGTTCAGCATTTATATTTTTACAGAGCTAACTAAAATATTAGCCAAACGAGAAAGGCGCAAACACCCATGCATGCCTCCCAAAATTAACTAAATATTCATTGTCTCAAAGACCTTGTAGTGTGTAATTTTCTCTAATTTAATAAATTGTATGTTATCTACCGACTACCGTAACATTGATTATAAGCTAATGAGATAAACCTGGGGTCATATTTCACGAACGCGCCGTTAAAATATATCTTATCAGAGCAAGATAGCGAGACTAAACAGTTATTCATTTCAAAATCATGAAAAGAAAGATCCAATTTAACGTTGAACTAAACCTTGGCTTAAGGATCAATTGATCCTTTCAAATTCATATATATAAGAGCTCCTGGCAAGCGTGAAATATGCTAATGCCGCCTTGTTGAATAAATATATGTCTGAACTCTGAACTCTGAACTCAGACTTCACTAGGATGCAAAATGATAAATAATACGATATTGAGACTGGACAAAAACACATATATTCGACACTAGATTGTTTGTATATTTGAAATGAAACTAAGACGACCTTAACATACCAGTCTTACCTTACAGCAGTAGGGGAATAAATGACTCCGCGCGGCGCCAAAATTCAGACGGTTTCAATCGCGTCTATTAAAATGTTCCTCGCTTGAAATACACCGATGACTGTGTAATCTGGATGACAAATCATCGTGGGTTGTTCACAGTATAACAGTATTTCTTCATCGTTGCTGTTAAAAGCAGCTAAAACCCGTTCGAAAACGCTTATACAGAACTCGTATGACAGAAACTACGAACACAGTGAGAAGCCTGGCTTCAATGAATAAATTACTCGGTATCTCAGCTGACTCAGCAATCGATGGTTCCCATGGTGCAGATCGGTCAAAAAGCCCAAAATCAACGCGGCAGCCAATCAGGTTTGAGGCAAATCGGTCAAAAAAGTGGTTGCCATGGTGCAGATCGGTCAAATTGACCAAACACCAATCAGATCTCTCCGCAAACCGGTAAAAACTCTCAAAGCGAACGCTGACCACCGGTCATCCCTGCCCGGTGTTTGCTGACTCGCAAATTACGATAAAAGCGAATTTGAAACCTAATCAGTCTGCCAAACTTTGGAGTCACGACATAACATTTTCTAGAAGACTCTCGAGATTAAAATATTGTGTGATTGCGCAATTATTCTGGTGATTTTTTACGTCAGTCGCGTGACCGGTCTGATGTATGCTAAATCCGCCCCTGTCTAATATAATCAAACTGCTATCGCCTAAATGAGGTTTCAAATCTGAAATCGACGGTATTCCTTTGGAACAGTTAATAAATTCAATATGTTTTAATGTTGAACGAATTTGATTTTCATGGACGGTTTTCTTTATCCGATCATAAATAGGTTGATAAATTGTATACAAATACACAACTTTTGTCGGTACTGGTGAAATCGTAGAATCAATGTGTTTTATCAATTTAAAAATCCAATGTGTTTTTCCACATTGTGTCGGTCCACAAAGCGTTAACATAAACGGATGTTGAAAAGGTAGTACAACCAATCCCATTTCGTCAGTCTAAACAAATTGTTAAAAGAAAAAAAAACTTAACCCAAATAACCGTATGGAACACTTGTAAAATCCTGTTGCACGAGTCGTTTATCGAAAGTAAACGAAAAAGATTTTTCTTCCTCACACACTAAAAGCTGTTGTCGGTTATGTGTTATCCTATTTTTATACTTAACCTTAATAATTTGATTTCGATCGGTAACACAAGAAGATAAGGAAGTAAAATTTAACTGATTACAAACATCTCCTTTTAGAGAAAACCCTTTAACATGTACAACTTCTTTACCTAAGTGGGTTTGATATGCATAGCATTTTGGACCTGTCGAACAAAACAAAGTAATCCAATCACCTTCGTCCAATTCATTGGTTAAATCTCCTAAAAAAATTACCTGTTTTTACTTCGTTGTAAGTCGACTCGTCACACTCGTATATCACGGAATCCGTATCAAAATATAAAACGCGTTTACCACGTGCATACGCTGTCACAAAACTTGCAATAATTACATTTCGATTGTTTAATGGGGTCGTCGCAGCTTCTGTTTTTTTGTACGTACATCTAACAACATCCTCGGAAAGAAAATCTAAACCTGTAACTTCCTTACTCTCGTCATTTGCTAAACTCAACAACTCATCATAATCGTTTATGAATTCAACTTCAGTATTATTTTCATTTTGAGCTAGTTTACCCCATAGAGCATTGAGTGATGTTTTTGACACAGTGCGAAGACCTGGATTTTTTTTAACATTTTGTTTATCCAGCAAAATTCCTTCGTGTTGCTCATATTCCTTAATATAATCGTTCAACTTTGTCTCGTCAACCTTACCATTTTCATCTAAACACGATGAGGGAATACCGCTACTTTCTTGTTTTATTTTTAAAAAATTATCAACATAACCACCAAAATTTTCTCCTTACGTTTATAATCGTATATTTCGATTACTTCAACCACATCATAACCCTTCTCTATTGCTACATTGATCTCTACACTCGTCCACGTACCAATAAGCACAGGTTGATCCCTACTGTGATTACATTGCACACATTTCCCTTTTGCACACGCAAAAGACAACGAAAATAATAATTTACCGTTCACACGAACAGCTAATACTGCAAAATATAAATCTTGTGGTGGTAAAACACAACATTTTATTAATCCAAACACATTATTCAATAAAACCGAAATACATTCTTGTCTCAATAAAATCGTAGGATGACCAACTGGAAATTATTTTCTTTTTGCACAAACGGGTATAAAGATGTAAAATCGACATAACAAATTCGATAATCAACATCGTTCTGTTTATATAAACGAACGGGTGACACGCGACCGCCGTACAGACTGTCACGTGGTTCCAAGGGTAAATGAACGCTTAATTCGTATTTTTTTCCGTCTAATTGCTTCTTCGAGTACTTTGACGTAATCCGGTAATCACACTCCGACATTTCAACAACTTCGTAATTTTCAGATTTTAATAAATATGTAAAACGTTTTGTCCGTTCGTGCAACCTTCCAAACTTCTCGTTTAATACTGTATTGTGATCGTTTTCGTTAAAACATTTTTTGCAGCCATGATAGAAACAGCCATAGAATTTAAATACCGTATTATTATTTGCACAAAATCCGTCAACATATCGATCTAAAATCTTTCTTTCACCACCACGTGACATTTTATACTCAAGACCACCCGCCAACATTGTATCAATATCGCTTAGTCAACACAACGCTAATAAACTCTGATTGACTCTATCTCTATATCCGGTTGCAGGAATTATTCCAATACAATTCTTAGTTAAAAAATTAACGCGAAAAATCTTTAAAGATAATCCTGCAATCGTAATACACGATTTGTCATAAAACGGCAAGACACCTCCAACCTCATATATCATACGCGAAAATTTAATGGTGCCTCTTCTTAAAATATCAACATCACTACAACAATAATATCACTACAACAATAATAATTGTACAGTCTCCGGTACAATTTTTGTTTGTTCTAACAAATATTTTAAAATAAAAACAGTATCAAATCGAGATCCGTTGTGTGCAACCCAAACAGAATCGTTTTGTTTTAATATAAATTCACACAACTCTGCCACTACATCTTCACCGTTATTTTCAAATACGTATTGTCGATACCCACAACACTCTACACATTCAATGCCAACATCGGCAAATTTTTCGTGCTCTGTATAAGAAACATTATCGTTTAATCTCTTAAACGTTATACATCACACAAACTACAAACTTTTTGAACGACACAATAAAAAGGTACCATCAAACCGTTAACATCAACTTTAGTTTTAAAATAATATCTTTATTTTTATAAAATAATATCTTTATTTTTATACTTTGAACAATGAAAACAAAATAACTTCGTACAATCATGTTTAACAGCAACTTTTTTTTCTCGTAAAAATAAATCGAGGTGCCGTTTTATAACAGGTTTTACAAAAAAACATGTATTGACACGGCGTCTGTTTTGAATAATTCGCTTGTATAGGTTTAAAATATTTTTGAAATAAATTATTTTGAAAACAAATTGGATTTCTAAATAAAATTCCACACGATGAGCACTATATCTGGACTCTCATGACAAGTATTAGAACTAAAACATTTTTGACATGTAGTATTAAGTTTACATATGTGTGAATCGACAAACTCGTGACTCCTAAAATAACTCATACATCTAAACCAAAATTGTTTAAATTTTGTAAATTGTCGCAAATCTAAAATAAGATCATAATGGTTTTTGTTTAACCATAAACAAACCAAATCGTTCGTTAAACGTACAAGTTCACCATGTTCGTTCGTTCTAGAATCGTTAATTATCGAATTATAACATTGATCGGAAAATACAACCAGATCAACACCCATTAACTTCAAATACCCTCCGTAAAAAAAAAGAAAATTCTTCACCGCAACAGTTCTTTCGCGAACACCGGATTTCAAGTAAACCTCACGAATTTCTTGTTCCGAAAATAAATCATCTACAGCTTTATTCAAATTCAATTTCATTTTCTCGTGCTTTTTATCCTTTCTTAAAAACGATAATGCTACCGACAACGCTACTACAAAACAACAATTTCTAATTAAACTATTTAACTTGTTACAGATCACTTGAAACACCCCTAATCTCATTGATCTACCGTTTTTTTTAACATGACTGTTTTTCTTATTCACGCCTCCCCCATCCTTTTTGTCACTCCTTTCCTAAATAGTTATAAACACTAATCTTTTTTTTCCTAGACTTATTACTATTTGTCTTTCTTTTTGATTCACCATTTGGAAATGAATATATAATTACATTTGTTTTCCACCAATTAGCGATAACTTCCTGATTACTCTGCATAAATTTTTCTAAAGTATTTAAAAATAATGTTGGTGTAAATTATTTCACCTTAAGAGCAGCCGCAGAGAAATATCTCACAGGTGCTTTACTAAACACAAACTGAACATAATCGTCATCCGAATTAACCGACAATCTAGCAATGTTAATAAAATATTGAAATACATTCGTTAAACTTTGCACAAATTCAATTAAATTTGCGGGTTTTTTCTCGAGGTACAAATAAAGAAAAAATCTTTTCGTTTACTTTAAATTTTTCTATATATCCTGCACTTATCTGTTCGACTTCAAATATATTCGAGGGTATGTTTAATTCATTTTTTCCCCTTTCTTTTTCAAAAAGACTTACTATTCTTTCAATATCAGCGTCTGAATAATGAAATTTTCTTTGATCTTTATTCATTATTATTTTTCCTTAAACAATTTAATGTAAATCTTTTATTTTTTGTATTTTTTCTTTCTTCGTTTATTTCTTGCTCCTCGCCGTCAACCCCATCAACAGTAACATCAGAATTATTTACATGAATACATGTAAAAGTAACCCATGGTGTACTCTTTGATGCTAAGATGTTACCCATAACTCTAAAGTATATAAACTAGTATACGACACAACATTCACACACTTTTATTTACAAAAAAAAGAGAAAATGTCTAAGCACGACTATGTCAATATTGAAGTATATTTAGAAAAAAATAATATTCCTTACGTTGCTTACGAAATCGATGACAACGACGATTGTGTTATGTTTTCCCCGTTTCTTTTTAAAGAATGTTTGGGAGATTTCTACAAAGAAGACGACGATGTTGTAAGAAAAATCGAACCCTTTACCTTAAGACTTCGATTTTTTTAAATGAAACAAAAAATATTACATCTTCCAAGTGATATTACGTACAAAATAGAATATTTAATAGACTTCATAGAAAAACATAAAAACAATTACTTTGGAATAAGAGCAATACATGCTATTTAATCAAGAAGATGGCAAGAACTAAATTCGTGTACAATAGAAAAAAAGGTCAAAATATCAGAAACGTGGTTCGTTGTAAAAGCGATTCAGTAAAACATGTACAATGTAAAAAAAGAACAGCGGATACTAAAAAATGTTGGATTCATTTAGCAAAAGAAAATAATCTTCGTATTAAACCGTCAAACGTACCTAATACTGGTAAAGGATTATTTGCGTGGAAAATACCATTCCCCAGAAAAAAGATAATCACCCGATTCTCAGGACGTAAAACCACAAAGAGACGTATTGATCGTGACTATGGTAACGCACGTGCTACGTATGCAGTATGCGACAACAAGGGACGATGTATCGATGCTAACAACTCTACTGATGGCGCAGCACGATATGCAAACGATGCTCGAAACTCGCGCTTTAATAACAACACACACTCTTATGATAAATATAAGTGCCCAGCACAAAACATGAATAAAAGCCATGAACACAAGGACATAAAAAACATAATATTTAATAATCTAACGTGTCGTTGTTTATGTTACAACATCTTCAGAGATAATGATTACAACATTTTAATTTACAGGATATATAATAAACAGAATTCTAATTACATACATATAGACCAATCAAAATAAAGAACTAAAAATACATATTACAAGCTAATTATATGTAACGTACCGAGCTACCCAATCAATCAACAGGCTTCACGACTTTCAGTCAGACAGAACCTCTCTTTATTTTAACAGTCTCGTTACTTTTATACCCTAGGCCCAAGTTGGGCGTTACAAACATATAACCAAATATAGAAATACAACTACTACGTATATACATGACCTATCTAAAGGAAGGGTGTTACAGGAAAGGGAGCGTTTACCGCAATTTGCTATATCATGCTTTTACGCGCTAATTCTGCTAATTGTTAATTTACATTCTCCTCCTTAAATCACGCTTGGCACAAAATGTATCAAAATCGCCAGAGGTGAGTGTCGCATTTTTTTTTTTCAATTGTCAGCATATTTGGGAGACTGGTGACGAATTAAATTCTGAAAAATATGCGTCGTCTTTTTATAGCTCTGTAGCGCTTGGGTTTCCTATGTTAAATAGGATATTTGAGGGGGTGGTAGGGGAATACAAGAGGATCACAGTGGTACCAAAATTGCCATGGTGACCTTTGTTCTCGCGCGATCATGCCTTCATTCTTTGTGAGCACTTTTTGCAAATTTGGAAATTCGAGCTCGGACGCTAAAATATAACAATTTAAAGCTTCAAATAACTTTTTAGTCTTAACCGATCTGGTATTTATTTTGTGCTTGTCGGAGAGCCAAAGTGTTAACTTAAGCTCGTTTCTTTTTTGTTTTTCGACTTTGGGTCTTATTAATTTGTTTGGAGCGATATTCTTGAGACGTCGCGCGCGGCCGAGGCATGTCTTTGTGATAGAAGTGCTTCGTTTTGTTGGTGGGATATATGATGTAAAACCGCCTGGAAATTGCATATCGTTACAAAAAATAGAAGAAACAAGAAAACTAAAGATATTCAAGTTGTGTCAAGACCATTGAAAGGAGTAAATAACCAGGTAAGAAGTGAATTGTATTAAAATTTGTGAGATATCGCACGCAGATTGCGAGCTTCTGCAGAGAATATATGTCTTTGCTGTACAATTGCCAATGAATTGTTTACATGAAGAAACGTGTTAGATAGATTTGTTTGACTTATTTAGTTATTTCGAAGCGTACAGAGATGCAAATGATAGCCCATCAGGGGCGTAGGAAGCAGGGGGCCGGGATAGCTTTGCCCCCCCCTCAAAATTATTGGATTTAAAAAAAAAAAAAAAAGTTACTGCGAAATTCTCGAAACTGGAAGTATTTGAAACCGTATATATCATATTAATAATGTATCTGCAATTGTTTATTGTTATTTTAATAACAACATTTTTTGTCTATCAATATTTGTTTATTTTTTGTCTTTTGTCATTGGATGTTTTTGGTCTATGCTGCTTGTTAGGCAGCGGTATTTACTTGCCCAAATAGTTATCACAGTTATAACAGTTATCACAGTTATCAAATAGTTAGCGCAGTCACAAACCATAAAGTAAACATATTTATAAATAAAACATGAGACATGAGTGCGAACAAACGCTCACGTTCAATCAAAGAGTTTTTTACGGTCAAAGATAATCAACAAGAGTCCAGTGACCCAACTACGTCCGAATCTCGTGCCGAAGACGAAGCTGCTGAACAAAGAAACGTCAGCATCTTAGCAGAAGGTACGAGTTAAATTTAATATTAAATGGCAAGTTATCGAAGCTAGATAATATTATCTATCTGTTAATGCTATTTATTCGCAGATGTAAATTTGCTTGAAGAACACCAACCCTTAAATAAAAATTCTTCCTTGGTCTTGGATGAAACTGTTGCTGATCATCAGGTATTTTAAACTTTTTAATCAGTCTGTTAAGACCACGTTTTAAACATTGATTGATTGATACACATTTCGGATTCGTCCGGTACCATGTATGATGTAAAAATAGTCTCACTTATGTCAATCAGATGTAAGTAAGTTTACAATTAATTACAACTTGTCAATTTAAACAACACCTTTATTTATGAATTATGGCTTTTGTGGAAAACGATTATGGTAACTTGTTATTTTCCTCACCCATCCTTTATATACTATAATAATATTATACTATTTATTTTTCCAGGGTATTAGTGAATGCACAAATTTATGTTGTGCAGAGGACTCAAGTGAGCCATTTCAACCAGTTTGTAAAAATATCCTTGCAAAAACATCCTATGCATCTGGTCAAGGAAAAAACTTTCGTCTTAGGACATTTCAGGCAGATTGGTATGATAGCTTTCCATGGATTACATTATGTTGCACCAGCAATACAGTTTTCTGTTACTACTGCCGGAAGATGAAGAATAAAGGAGTGCTAACATTCAGTTCAACGCAAGAAAGTACCTTCATCGAGGGTGGCTTTCATAACTGGAAGAAAGCTCTCCAGCGGTTTAAAGAGCACGAGACCAGCCAAGCTCATAGAGAAAGCATGGAGAAACATATCCTTATGCGTCAACCTTCAGTTGCTAGCCAGCTAGCAATTCAACTTGAAAATTCGCAAGCATTGCACCGCTCATTGCTGAAAAAGGACATATCATCCATTAAATATCTTCTTAGACAAGGAATGCCATTACGAGGTATGTAAGTGACAAGAAAATAAGTTTTTTAGTCCACTCAACAAATACACATGGCAAAGTTTAAATTACAGTCAACAGCCAGTTTTACATTCTTTACCTATTGTTGTTAATCGAAATTTAGGGCATGAGGATAAAGATGGAAATCTATACCAGCTGTTGAAGACAAGGGCTGAAGATGTGCCGGAGATTTCAAAATGGCTGGAGTTAAAGCACTATCAATCTCCTCAGATTGTGAATGAAATTATTAGTATGATTGGTCAAGATGTTCTCTGTAGAATTCTTGTAAAAATCCGAGAAGCAGGATACTTTAGTCTCATGGCAGATGAAACTAGAGATATCTCAAATAAAGAACAATTGGTCATTTGCTGTCGTTGGGTGGATGAGTGTTATGACATCCATGAAGATCCGTTAGGTATTGTCCAAATTTCAAGTTGCACAGCTGATTCAATTGTGGCACACTTAAAGGATGTTCTGTTACGATGTATCTTGCCTTTGAATCAGTGTCGTGGCCAAGGTTATGATGGTGCTGCAGCGATGAGTGGTAGATTCCGTGGTGTTTCCACTCAAATTCAACAACAGGAACCACGTGCATTACCAGTTCACTGTTTGGCCCATAGCCTTAACTTGTGTTTGCAAGATGCGTGCAAATCGTTTCGCCTGATTAAAGATGCCTTAGACTTGGTCCGGGAAGCTGTTCATATTGTCAACAAGTCACCAAAGAGGGCAGAAATATTCCATTTAAAGCAAACTGAAGAAGATCCTGGGACTGACCTCCAGAATCTAAAACCACTTTGCCCAACTCGTTGGACAGTTCGAACCGAAGCTATTAGTGCTGTCTTGGATAACTATGATGCTCTTAAAGCAACCTTGGAAGATGTTGTTGTCGAAGGTGGAGATGTTGGTCTGAAAGCAGAAGGTATGCTGTCAAGACTTAAGAAGTTCTCGACTCTGTTTGGTTTGCGATTGTGCTATCTTGTGTTTAGTGCAGGAGAAGAACTATCCCGAACTTTACAGAGTAAGACTACAGTATTCAATTCGCTCTTAATTCTTCTAATCTTACCTGCAATTATTACAAGCGCATGCGGTCAGATGAAGAGTTCACCAATTTCTACGACGACGTAGTTAAGGAATCCGAAGGTAAAACAGAAGCTCCATTTCTAGCGCGGCAACGGAAAGCACCAGCAAGATTAGATGTTAGTGCTGCTGGGCATTGCTTCAGCAGCCCAAAAGCATTTCACCGCCGAGAATACTTTGAAGTTCTGATCTTCTACGTCAAGAACTTCTTCGACGATTTGATCAGAAAAGCTTCTCGTTGCTTAGCGATGTGGAACAACTATTAATCAGAGCTGCCAATGCCAACCATTTCATTATTTCAGAAACGATTTCAGACATCTACGCGGAAGATCTTGACATGGAACGTTTGGAGTTACAGCTAAAGATGCTTCCTGATCTGGTCAAATGTTCAAACGCCGCAGTGCCAATAAAACAGGTCACCAAGCTTGAAACTCTATGCAATGTAATGGTTGAGAATCCAAACAACCGAAAACTGTTTTCTGAGATTGACAAGCTACTAAGACTATATCTAGCAGTTCCAGCAACAAGTGCTACAGCTGAACGCACGTTCTCGGTGCTTAGAAAACTGAAATCGTACCTTCGTTCGACGATGGGTCAAGAAAGGCTGAACAACATCATAATTCTGAACATTTATAAGTCGGAAATCGATGATCTAGACATCCACGAGATAGCAAAGAAATTTGCAGATTCCAATGAACGTAGAAGGTCCTTTTTTGGTTCCTTCGATTAATGTCTTTTCCAGGGCGATACTCGATTGCAAGGTAGTGACGGTTGGTAAATATAATGATTCGCAATATTAACTCTTATTTGCGTGCTTAAATTGTTGTTATAAACTTATAAAGACCATAAGGAGAAGGGGCAGTGAAATAACTTATCTGACAGAGACACAGTAATTTATTACATATTTATAAGTTTTGTTTACGCGACAGGACGCGCCTGCAAACATGTTATGTTGTTTTTTTATAGCCATTTTAGTCATATATGTAGCAAGAGCGGGTTTTAGTGTGCGTAGTTTTTTGTCATTAAAGACATTAAATGTGTGGCAATAAAGTCAGTACAATCGAATTCGAAATATTTTCTACTAACCTAACGTCCTAACTAGTTCTTATAGATGTTGCATTATAAGTGCGAGTTCGATTGCATTGATCATCGGCAAGTTACTGTAATATTAATCATCCATCCTGGCTCACGGATAGCTTACAAATCATGACAGAATTTGAAAGGGCTTAACGAAAGTGGTAGAGAAGACCCAGAAAATGCCATTTCAGACGATCTGGAGACTCCAAATTTTCGAGAAGTAGAGAAAAATCTACTTAAGGAAGTAGAGAAAAATCAACTTGGCCCAGCTGGGATTCAAACCCACAACCTTCGATTTACTAGCTACAGGTCAAGTTGGGAGCTGTTGGTTGGTTATCCTCCACCCGAGTTCATTGTCCCATAATAATTGTTCTATATATATTATAGCTATTTCAATTACAACTCAGCTCTTATTTGAATCTTTGTCTTTGACACAGACTGACACAGAGCTATTTATATTATGCAATTGTCTACTCTTATGATAATATAAATTGTATCAAAGAGCTGTGTTTATTTGCTGAATATGCACATCTATAAACATCGCATATTATCTTTTTCTGTTTATAGTGTCGAACAGTTGTGTTCCAGATGAAGGGACCTTATCTCTTTCAGTGTCACCCACCTGGCTGGTCTTCTATCTACTTACAGTTACAGTTACTGAGGACTATCTGATTTATAGAGTCCTGAATATATGTGTAACATTTATTGTCTTGATTTTGTAGTACAGCAGCTTTTAAACCTATGCTGTGATCAGATGCAAAATACTAATTCTTCTCTGTCTTGTTTTATATATTAAACTGAAAATTTAAGCAGAGTTTGCAGGAGTGTGTGGTGGGGGTTGGGGGGGGGGGGGGGGAGGGGGACTGGGTAGGTTTTGAGAGAGGGGTTGCTTGGTTTGATGAGAGGATGGCTGAGTTTAGGGAAAGAGTAGGGTAGAATAATAATGATTTGCAGCTATTACCATGATACACCATTCTTGAATTTAAAAGGCAGTGAAGCTAAGTTTTAATTGTTTTCTTCTACAATTTTGATGTTTTCAGGGGGGTGTCAAGAAACATATTTAGAATACTTCAACTACAGTATACTGTACAGGCAGTACAAAAATGTTTTAGATTGATATTTGCCTAGGTATATGCTGTACCATATTCTTGACCCACAATGACTCTCTATTTTGAATTAAGAAGTGTGTCACTCACTGTCAGGACTGCTGATAATCTCTGTCAAACAAATCCTTCACCAGTCAATATTAAGAATAAATCAACTTAAAGCAGATTGTTATTGTGAAAGCAAAATAATTGCATGGCACAATACCGAAAATCCACAGTATTTTTCTACTGACAAGTATATGTCACTAGAGTAGAGAACCAGATCTGAGTCATCTGACATTTCGGCTTCGAACATTTGTTATAAATACACCATACGGCCTTCTAGTCAGAAACTATTTTGTAAAAAAAATTACAACCCGAGTAAGCTGAACAGTTTCTGAGCGATCACGAAGTAGTGCCGTACAACTATCGTACTTCTTTACTGCACAATCGAACTACGACCAGTAACTCAGTTGCAAGTCCGGGCGAGTCCTCCGCCATTTTCTTTCTTTTTTGGAGGAAAACCGCTGTGTGCAATGCACGGCGACCTTCGGCGATTCCGAGGGCATTTGTGCCAAGCGTGAATGTTCTCGTCCCGAGGACATTGATGAATATCTTATATTCTAAACATAACTATGTACACTATAAACTTAAAACTAATAACCATAACGATCTGGGGGTCGTATGTTTTGTCTAAGTCTGGCAGGCCTTGCCCGTGGGATCTCCACTTGTTGAGGTGCAACATCAACCACCTGAAACTCTCCTATTTATCGAGCTGGGCAAACAATTTCGCATGGTTGAAATGGGATATAACTTAACTTGAGCTGATCGTGGTGAACGACAGTAGTGATACCCCCATATGGCGGATTCATAATTAATTAGGTAAATTGAATTTTTAATGAGCTCTGTCAATATCTTCCTCAGGCTCCTTTGAGACCTCCTAACCCTAACCTCATTATTTATGCATATGTCATTCATTCTCAGGCTCCTTCAGGACACCCTAACCCTAATCTCATTATTTATACATACGTCATTATTTCTCAGGCTCCTTTTAGGACGTAGTAACCCTAACTTCCCCCCTAACCCCAGCTTTTATCCAACCCCCTCGTTTTCACCACGTCATAACCGATAACTCTCCGACTGATTTCCGAAGTTCGCCATAATCAAAAGGCACTGGAGTTATATCTCTTATAAGTAATACTAATTACCTTTTCATTTATACACTTTACCCTACTGATAGTCGAACAGTTGTGGGATCTGTAGGTGTACAGAGCATGCGTACAGTAAACTTTAACAAAATAGACGTTCTTTACAAGGAACGAGAGAGAAACTGATAGAGACACTTTATATTTTTTATCTTAAACATTGTCTGGAGGAATTGAGAGAGTTTTGAACAGTCTAAAGTGCCTGAATTGGCAGCGAGAACGTATAGACTTGAATTAATAGTATATGATGAATATTATATTAGTTTAGAACCTAAATATTCAATCAGACTAAGTCATCCTAGAATCATTACTAACTAAACCATCGTTTATAAGCGGGCAAATCGTAGAAAGATAGAATGAGGAATCACTTCGAGAAGTCATGAAAAGAACGATTTTAAATGTCGAAATATTAACTAAAGGCAAAGCGATTTATTACTTTGAAAGCGTTGCTACGCATTCTGTTACTAAGTGTGATATTTGCATATTTATCCTCATTGCACGTGCAGGAGACAAAGGAGAAACTCATTAGGGGTCATTAAGAGGATTAAGCGCTTGGGCAAGTCTAGGCGAGAAGGTCATTAGCAGTGTTACCATAGCAAAACCGCGTCGCGTCCTGCTTTCGTCTCAGGCTCCTTTGGGACCCTCTACTGTTACTCAACCCCCCGTGTAATACGTCATAACCGATAGCTCTCCGACTAATTCCCGAAGATCGTCATTATCAAAAGATGCTCGACTTATATAAGTAATAGGAACCAAATTTCATTTATGCACTTTACCTTACTGATCGACAGTCAGCAGTTGTGGGCATGTTATAATATTCAAACAGAATAAGTCATCCTAGAATCATTGCGTGCTAACCCTTATTGATAAGTGAAGAATTCGTGAGAAGATAGAATGAGGAATCACTTTAAGCCGTATATAAGAAGAACTTAAGATAGTGTGAGGAATCAATTCGAAAAGCCGTGAGCTATAAAGGAGTTTAAAACGTATTAACACTGGCACTTAGCAACGTAAATCTTGTATGTGAATATTATATTAGATATTTGGTTCGCTTTTGTGGTGTTTATACGTTTAAGAACTGTGCAAAGATCATCAAGGTTCGCTTTGGATGATAACTCTTAGCGAGTTGTTAGTCTAAATATATTTTCTTGTCGGAGTCCACTTCGGAATATTACAGAGCTTGGTTAAATAATTCGATGCTATGGTTTGGTAGTTTAGGGCATGAGGAGGTATTAATGCGGGGGCATGTTCGGGCGAGAAGGTCATTAGCAGTGTTGCCATAGCGAAACCGCGTTGCCGGCTTTGAGTGGCTGCGAGCCCTCGGCTCTTGGCTCCGAGCCGTCGGCTCTTGACCCCGAGCCATCGGCTCTGGTCTCCGAGCAGCTCCGAGTCCCATAGGAGGAGGAGAAAGAGGAGGAGGAAGAGGAGAAGGAGGAGAAAGAGGAGGAGGAGAAAGAGGAGGAGGAGGAGGAGAAAGAGGAGGAGGAGGAGGAGAAAGAGGAGGAGGAGTAGGAGAAAGAGGAGGAGAAAGAGGAGTAGGAGAAAGAGGAGTAGGAGAAAGAGGAGGAGGAGAAAGCGGAGGAGGAGAAAGAGGAGGAGGAGGAGGAGGAGGAAGAGAAAGAGGAGAGGGAGAAAGAGCAGGAGGTGGAGGAGAAAGAGAAGAGGAGAAGGAGAAAGAGGAGGAGGAGAAAGAGGCGGAGGAGAACGAGGAGGATGAGGAGTAGAAGGAGGAGGAGAAGGAGGAGGAGAAAGATGAGGAGGAGGAGGAGAAAGAGGAGGACCCTAATCACCCCAAGCCTTGGGTAACCCCCACACACCCCGGGGGTAACCTCCAATCACCCCTGGGGTAACCCAAACACCCCTGGGTACCCCCAAACACTCCTGGGGTGCCCCCAAACACACCTGGGGTACCCCAAACACCCCTGGGATACCCCAGACACCCCGGGGCAACCCACAAACGCCTTTGGCGTACCCGCAAACACCCCTGGAGTAACGCCCAAACACCCCGGGGTAACCCCCAAACACCCCCGTTCTCCTCCTTCTATTTCTCCTCCTCCTTCTCCTCCTCCTTCTCCTCCTTCTCCTCCTCCTCCTCTTTCTCCTCCTCCTCCTCTTTCTCCTCCTCCTCTTTCTCCTTCTCCTACTCCTCCTCCTCTTTCTCCTCCTCTTTTCTCCTCTTTCTCCTCCGCCTCTTTCTCTTCCTCCTCCTCCTCCTCCTCCTCTTTCTCCTCCTCCTCTTTCTCTTTCTCCTCCTCCTCCACTAAAGAAAGGAAGGAGGCCTGAAACATTTCATACCGATAAAGGAACTGAATTTACCAAGAAACGCTTTCAAAAGTTATTGAAGGACAAACATATTCGATTTTTTACAACACACAACGATACCAAGGCATCCATCGTTGAACGATTTAACCGAACGTTAAAGGGGGAAAAGTGGAAATATTTTACAGCAAAGAATACGTTGAAATATACCGATGTACTACAAAAATTAGTATGTTTCTACAACCATTCGAGACACCGTAGTATTGGGATGAGACCAGTTGATGTCAATCGAGAAAACGAAAGTATTTTGTGGCAAAAACTGTATGGTGACGAGTCCAGCAAACCCATCAAATATAAATTCAACATTGGTGAGCAAGTTCGGATTAGCAAAGCAAGACGTACATTCAAGAAAGGTTACTTACCTAATTGGACCGAAGAGGTGTTCACCATTACGAAGCGAGTACCCAGACGACCACCAGTGTACAAGATTGCCGATTATCACGGAGACGAGTTACAAGGAACATTTTACGAACAGGAATTGCAAAGAGTTACAAAGACAGATAGTGACTTTTATAGAATACAAAGAGTAATTACGTCACGCATGCGTGGTAAACGTAGAGAATATCTTGTAAAATGGTTAGGCTACCCTGAAGATTTTAATTCCTGGGTGTCAGCCGATAATGTAAAAGATATAACGAAATAAAAATGTGTCTATTTTACAATTTGTCTTCATTTGTGTATTATTCTTCGACATGGCAACACAGTTTTATTTAACGCTTCCAAGCAATAGCTCTATGGAATATTTTCCAGATAATACTGTAGCAAATTTTAAAGTGAAGCTTGCTGAAACTATACAACTGACATGTGCCTGGGAAGTAGCTTTATGAGAGTTGTATTATCCCCATACATGGAGCGCGATTCGAAAAGGTAGTCAACAAACGTTTCTCTATAACGCTGGAACAAAATATGACGAAATGGCTACTATAACACCATTGCTGATCTGGTGGGGGCTTTAAACCGTAGCATGAACAAAGAGGCACGAGCCAAGATAAATTTTGCGTATAATCGAAGTACACGGAAAGTCACCGTCGATGTAAAAAATGGGGCAAACGTTTGGTTTAGTGGTGATATTGCTACAACATTGGGTTTCAACAAGACACCTTTATTAAAAAGAAAACCCTAAGTCCTTACGTAGCAGATGTTAACGGTGGATTTGCAGCCATGTATGTATACACTGATATCGTGGATGCACAGTTTGTCGGTGATGTCAAAGTGCCCCTACTCAGAATTGTTAATACTCAAGGAAGTTATGGTGAAAACGCGAATGTCAGTCTCCGTAACCTGCAATATATTCCTGTCAAGGTAAAGTCCTTCGAAACAATTGAAGTGAATATAAAGGACGACAAAAACGAAAACGTATCATTTGGCTTCGGGAAGTCGATCGTGACACTTCACTTTAGACAGCGAAGATCTTCGTATTTCATTTAAAAATGAGACATACAATTATTCCAGACGTAAAGCAATTTCAACAGCATTATTTAAGAAGACAACAAGGTGGAAGTCTACCTGGTTTCCGAGGTGCACGTATTCAGAAAGGTTACGGCATTGGAAGTTTTTTTAAAAGTATTGCACGCTTTGCAATACCTCTGGTGAAACGAGGAGCTCAAGCTATTAGAATAAGAGCTCTGCGAGCTGTAAAAGACGTTGGTCAAGATGTTCTGGCAGGGAAGAATGTAAAGCAAGCGATAAAAGGGCGTGGTTCTGAAGCCGTGAAAGATCTTGCTCAAAAAGGGGTCCGTCGGATTACGAACCAATCAGGAGCCGGTCGTAAACGCAAACGGGTGAATTCTCCTATAAAAGTCAACACAAGACGTAAAACCGTCAGTCGTTCGCAAACTGTGAAGAAGAAAACATCTGAGCCTACGGAAGCAAAGATTGGACCGTTTATAAAATATAAATCATGAGTCAAGCTTTTAGTGTTCTACATAAAGATTCGTGTGAGTGTGCAAAATCAGAATTAGATTTATTTGTAATGCCTGCTACACCCCAAGTAGAAATGAATAAAGGATTTTCGGAAGATATAGATCCAGTGTCGAGTATTGGAGCTTCAGACACCATCGAGTTTCTGTGTGCTGCAAATTCTGATGTGTATACCGATTTAGCAAATAGTTATCTACACGTGAAAGCAAAAATAACCAACCATGATGGAACTAATCTCGATGAAAATGTTCAAGTCGGACCTGTAAATGTATGGATGCATGCTTTATTTTCTCAAGTAGAAGTTTACCTGAACAACAAACTTGTCACACCGTCGAGCAATGCTTATCCCTACCGATCATATATGGAGACCGTACTGAACTTTAGCAAAGACGCAAAATCATCTCATCTGACCTCAGCGCTGTTCTATAAAGATCAAGCTGGTCGAATGGCTGTCGTAAACCCTGTAGCAGTAGATGCCAATGCAAACAAGGGTTTGAAACTGCGGTATGTTCATGCAAGTCAAAGTAAGTCTGTGGCTATGGAAGGCAGAATCCATTCCGATCTGTTTGCACAAGCCCGTTATATCCTTGGTGCTGTACCGATCAAGCTCAAGCTAGTGCATTCGAGAAACCCATTTTCCCTAGTGTCGTCAGCAGATCATCCTGACTTTAAAGTGGTTTTGGAAGAATGTGTATTTCGCGTTCGACGTGTCAACGTCTCTTCTACCGTTATGATGGCTCATACCCATGCCCTTCAACGTGTCACGGCCAAGTACCCTATCAATCGTGTCAGTTGTAAAGTGGTTTCTGTACCGAGAGCAAATATGTCGGGCAATCAACCAAATATATTTCAAGGCCCTATACCTGATCGAGTGGTCATTGGAATGGTCGATGCAGATGCTTATAATGGTACTTATACCAAAAATCCTTTCAATTTCAAAAACTACGACATTACTTCTCTTGGTCTAACGGTAGATGGGGAGCATTTGCCTGGAAAACCCCTGCAACTGAAATTTGCTGCTGCGAGAGGAAGTAACTACGTGTCCGCTTTCTAAACCTTGTATGCTGGTACTAATAAATTATTTCAAAATGATGGCAATGGTATTACACGAGACGAGTATGCCAATGGGTACACTCTATTCGTGTTTGATCTGACAGCTGATCTGTGTCTGACCGATCATATTCAACCGATTAAAAATGGAAACGTATCGATAGAATGTCAATTTGGAACGGCTCTGACAACAGCTATAAATATCGTGGTGCTTGGAGAATTTCAAAGTCTTATCGAAATTGACCGCAACCGCAACGTTCTATGCGACTTTATCAGTTAAGATGAACACTCTACAAATCCTGAACGTCCTGACAGATGATCCATTTACCAAGACCGTATTTAAAGACGTGTTACCATCGGATCGTCTACCGAGTCAGATATCGAAAAGACCTAGAGGTTTTATTCTGAATGTGGATCCTAGTATGGGGCCTGGTACGCATTGGGTAGCAATTTATCTCACCTCAGATGGAAAAGGGGAGTTCATGGATTCGTACGGACAAGGACCGAGCTTTTATAGCAAAACCTTTGAAACGTTTTTACGAGATCATAGCAGTACTTTTACTTGGAATGAACAGACTTTACAGTCATTAGGGTCTCGCGTATGTGGACAATATTCTTTATTTTATGCTTTACATCGATGTAGAAATATACCCATGTCAACAATTGTTGGCAAATTTACTGATAATATAGAATGGAATGACATGTTAGTTCGTGATTTTATGCATAAATATTATAGTGTGTAATATAAATACAAGACAAATAATGTTGTAAACAATTCCTTATTGTAATATCAAAGCTTTACAAGGAATACATTTATTTAACCCATTTATATGGATGGATGTTTTTGTCTCTTCGTTTCCGTTTTGTTCTTTTCAATGTTGCTGGGGCTACCTGTGACGTCAGGGGGGTGTTGTCTGAAATATCTTTAGTTTTATATTCTCGTACCATACTTAAACGATTTTCATTTCTGATAATACCTTCGGGAACATTCATGTTTCCTAATGCTTTTGCGAAAAGCTGCCATCCAGCAGGGTTGAAATTCTTTCATTGACGTAGAGAATCGTTGACCAAGTCGATAACATTTGTACCTGGAATAGGTCGTCCTTTAAACACCATCTGTCCTTGGTCAGTCCACCCAACGAGGTCTTTATTTGCTTTAAGTTTCTTAATCAACTGTCGAGCTCTTGATATCATTGTTACAGGTACACTTTCTAAAATGTCAGTTTCTATCTCTCCAGGTAACTCGGAGGGTTCTGTTTCAACAGTCTCTTCTGTATTCGCTGATTCTTCAGGAGTGGATGGCGTGGTCGGCATGACGCTTACACGTACAGGTCTACTCATTCGTTTATCGTAATAATTCAGATAACGTTGAAGCGACTGATCGTACATTTTCACTTTCTCGTCTTGTGTTATATCTTGACGTTTAAGAAGATTTTGCATTTCTGAATCTAAATTTTTCTGTTAAAGGAGTGATCAAGGGTTTCTTTCGATCTGTCATATGTTTTGGAACTAGTACCAATCTCCTGACGTGTTCCATTATTTCGTTAAAAATCTTGCCAGTTGTTCAAGTACAGGAACTAAGAGAAACGGTAGAAAACCTTCACCTTCTTGTAGAATAACTTTCTTTCTTTTTGTTACTGGATTACGTTTATCAGCAACAAACTTGATATGGTCGTTATAAGGGGCTAGTTTCCTTGCTGTTTTCGGAGTAATCTTAATTGTTTCACACCACACGTTCAAAAGACACTGCCTAATGGCTTCTAATATATCGTCGTCGGCAGCTTTTATAATTGCGTTTCGTAGTTCTGGTTTACACTTTGCTAGTACTTTTAAAACGTCGCAGTTCCTTCTTATACAAGCAGACATGGTCAAATGATCGCATTGTCCTTGAACAGCCCCTTTTATACTCTGGGCTGGTACACGTAGTGGGTGTCCGTCGGAAAGATCCCGGATCTTACTCGGATTTCATCGGGATATGTCGGAGTGAGATCGACAAATAAGTAGGAATACGGCTCTTTAGTCGCCATCTGATAGGCTTGTTGGAAAAATTTAGTGTTGCTAGGATACAACTGTTTGGCCAGATGAGTCACCTGACTCGCATCACGAACATTTTTGGTTAACACGAGATAACTAGCGTTGAGGGAAATGGTACGGTGATCTTTACTTTGATGAAATAAGTTTTGCACGATATAAATTACGCCGAGATTCCCATGGTGGGATTTCTTGGTGAATAATTTCGCAATAATCGTATCTTTCTCTCCCATCATATCATCAATGATAATTAGATTTCTTATTTGGGGATTAATGTTATCCAGCATTGATTCGGATAAACCTTGCAAAAACTGAATCCCAGGAATAAGAAGTTCCATTTTAGCAAACGTGTCTTGGTACTCAGAATAAAAATAAATTATATTTTCTGGGACAGGGTCGATCATGATCTTAGCATAAGCCAATAACTGTTTCACAAACGTTGTCTTGCCTGTCTTAGTACCTCCAGAGACCAATAGACCAAAAGGGTGTGTTAACTGTATGGAATACATGACGTAAATGAATACAGCTTACCAGGTACACTTCTATTTAACCCGAATGAATTCACGCAACTGAGTTAAAAGGGCATCTAAATCTTTGGAAACTTTGGCTCGAATCAGAAAAGATTGTCTTTCTTGAGAAGAGAGTTGATGAATGACAGATAAATGGTTTGACAATTTAAGTAACCCCTTTTTGCCACAGATGGGGCAGTCATTACGTTTTCGAAGCATGACGTCAACTGACTGCCTTTGATTACTGCAATCACTTTTAATAATATCTTTATCCCTGTCACTCCCTCGCCTTATCCCCTCTTATCCCCACAGTTAAAAAAGTCCCTCTATAGACACTTTTTGTCCCTGTCGATCACTCGCCTTATCCCCTCCTATCCTTCAGTTAAGAAAGTCCCTTTAGGGACACTTTTTGTCCCTGTCGATCCCTCGCCTTATCCCCTCTTATCCTCCCAGTGAAAAAAAAGTCCTTCTAGGGACACTTTTTGTCCCTGTTAATCCCCCGCCTAACCCTCTTATCCCTCACCCGATAACGAGACAAATGAATAGTGTTAATAAAATTCGCTCCAACAATAACACGATTTCGCTTAAAATTATGTCGTACGGGTTTATGCAAAATATAGGTATCTTGTTGTCTAAGCCATGTTTTGATCTTGTTTCGGGATATCTGGAATTTACCGTCACTTTTTACGACACGGTATAAGGCATCTACGCCGCCAAAACTTGCCGGACTTTTTGGGTTGTAATACAGATCGTGAAGGTACTGTTCCGCCATCTAATTCGGATGCCTGTATCACAATTTCCCCCCCACAGCACGCTGATATACAGGGAATCTTTTGAAAAATATTACGAAGGGCTATTTGTGGTAAACCTCCACAGCAAGTCATGTTCACGCGACAAAGGTTATCTAACCTGAATGAATAAAGAGAAGTCAATGACACGATATAAATGCAAACATATTTATTACGTATTAAATTAGAATACAAAAATATATAAGTTCAACAAATGTTCAATTTTGCAATATCTTCAACCATTTCGTCAACTGACTTTTGGTGAAGAAATTCTTCATAGGCTTTCTTATGATCAGTTTCGTGGCTCGTGAATGTCTCTCCAGTCTTTTTGACTGTATATTGGTAGGATGGTGGCATACTGAACAGAACAGTGCAAAAGGGTTCAAGGGGATCTTCTTGCGGTTTCCATTCGAAAAAGTCACAGCAGTATTCTCTCTCGTTGGGACACGAGTAAAACAGACGACCTTGGCTGTCACCCTCTTTCTTGACTTTTTGGATACGGCACACCTTGCTGTGTTTACACATTGGTTTGGGACTCTCGAAGACATCTCCCCATTGCCAAAACGAGCAGGGATTCTCTCGCTCAGAGCAGACAAAGTAAGGTCTCCCGTAACTTTCTTTCATTTTGTCTTTAACCATTCGCAGTGTCGCCAGCATTTGATGGGAAGAACACACTGGATGTAGACAGCCACTTGTTCGAAAAGCGCCTACGGCTTTGCCAAACATATAACAATCTTCTTCAGGGCAAAAAAACTGACAGCTAGGCTTTTGTCCACAGAACCAGAATATTGTTGAGTTAGATGCAAGTTTACCATGTAGACACTCCATTACAATGATCTTACTCTGACGACAAACAGTAAGCGAATGATACACCAGGCGAAGTGACGCTGTTCAACTCTCTATGGTTACGCGCATATTAACTAGGCTTTCTTTGTTTAAGCTGTGACCTCGCCCGATCTCGCCCAGACTCGTTCTTTTGTTTAAAATCCTAATGAGTTTTTAATGAGTCATTAACATCAATAATGTACATGGAAGTATGCAAATATCAGTCTGAGAAGCAGTGAACCAAGCCATCGGGATATAGTTTTATTTCGTTTATATTTTGTCAAGTCTATACGTCTCAAATCGTTTATCGTTCTTCTCGCGGCCTCTCTGATCGTTTCTTCGTCACAGGAGTCACTTACTTTAAGAACTAAAGCTAAATAGGCAATAACACGCCCAAAATTGGTCGCTTGCATCTCCCTGTGAATATTCACCAAGTTATCTCCACAGATTCTACCGTTTACACAATCGTACAATCCCTGTTGTTCGGTAAGTAAGGATTCTAAGTGAAAAGACAGAGTGTCTTTATCGATACCAATGTTATTTTTCGTTAGTTCGTCGTAAATAATATCCATTTTGGGGTAAAGTTGGGGTAAAGTGTATAAATGAAAGTTGGTTACTAATACTTATAAAAGTCGAGTGGCAAAAATACTCGGAGAGCTATCAGTTATGACGTATTACACGGGGGGTTGGATAAAAGCTGGGGTTTGAGGGCTGGATAAATGTTGGGGCTAGGAAGTCCCAAAGGAGCCTGAGTAATAATGATGTAAACATAAATAATGAGATTAGGGTTAGGGGATCCTAAAGGAGCCTGAGAATGAATAAATAATAAGTTGAATATTTAATGAGGCGGCATCCCTTTGGGGTCTGGATGGGGGGGGGGGGGTATCACTACTAACGACCATCTCTTTGCCACCCCTCGATACAACTTTGTAGTTAACCACTAACCGTTTTGAAATCCTATAAGGTCCCACCCACTTATTGCCTAACTTCCAGCCTTTAGGTCGTTTTAACATGACTGACTGTCCCTCATGAAATGGCCGCCAAGTGTTTGCCCCGTGGTTGCGCCCGGCCCGTTTCTCGGATGCTTTGGAAAGGTGTTCCTTTGCGATTCGTCGAACGTCGCGAAAGACCGATCTAACTGAGTGCAAGTAATCGCTGCGTGTAGAAGGATTTGATAGGAGCATTCCTAGTTCCAACTCTAATGGAAGCCGAGGAGCACGACCAAAAACAACTTCGTAAGGGGCTATTCCTAACGAATCATGCCTGCTTGTGTTGTAAGCAAATGTAATGCTATCTAGCCACAAATCCCAATCATCCCTTCTGCTAGAAACAAAAGAGGAAAGCATGCTTTGGAGGGTTCTATTCTGCCGCTCGGTTTGACCGTCGCATTGCGGATGGTATGCAGTTGTTCTTGTTTTAGTGATGTCCATTGCGTTGCAAATTTCATGCATTAAAACACTCTCAAAGTTGCGCCCTTTATCTGAGTGTAGTACAGCAGGTGGTCCAAATCGAGAAAATATTCTGCTTATCAAAATTGGCGCTACCGTGCTAGCTTTTTGGTCAGGAGTTGCAAATGCCTCGCACCACTTTGTAAAATGATCGACAACTACAAGGATGTGCTTATTGCCTCTACTGGTTTCTGGTAGTGGACCCATGTAATCCATGGCCCAGAATGTAAACGGCTCACCTACCGAAATAGTGCCCATTGGCGCTCGATTGTTGTTAACTGGCGAGTTGTTACGCGTACACACTGGACATTTCTTTACATACATATCGACATCGTTACGAATACTAGGCCAATAAAAGCGCTTTCTCACCCTTTCCTCGGTGCGAGTAATTCCTAAGTGACCGGCAAAAGGATTGTCATGAGCAGCATTTAAAATTGTTTCTCGAAGAGCAGTTGGTACGATCATTACGTAATTAGGGTAAGGTTGTCGATTACCAATGGACCTCGCGAGCAATCCTTCTCGCACGAAGAGACGATCATAATGTCGATACCAGGTTTTAAGATTGTGGTCGTCTGTGCTTGATATCTCTGGTTTTGGGAGCCCGCTGTTTTTCATTTCAATAATTTTCGAAAGTTGTGGGTCATTTTGCTGTGCTTCTATAAGATTAACCGAGGGGTTGACCGTTACGGCACAGGATTCTCCTGTTGGCGCATTTGCGTTTTCGTCACGACTTGAATACGTATCATTGATGACGGGTGTTGTAACTAGAGCTCCGGTTGAGTCAGTTTTGAGTGGTTTGGTACCTTCTACGGTTATTATGACCGTTCGACCGGTTGAAAGTTTAACGCGTATTTTAGTCCTTACTACGTTCGCGGGATTGCGAGTTGGAATGTTCGCTATTGGAGAAGCTTCACAAGGTTTCATTTCGGTCGCGCTACATTGGCCCAGAATATCGGAGTGCGACTGAACTAGCCGAGACAATGCATCAGCGTTGTTATGCAGGTGAACCGCCCTATGTGCAACGGAAAAGTCGAATTCCTGTAGGTCCATTACCATCGGGCTAAGCGGCCTTTAGGTTCCATGCTATGAAGCCACCGTAACGCGTTGTGGTCCGTAACAATTCGAAAATGACGCCCAAGCAAGTAAACGCGAAACTGCTGAGTACCGAAAACGATAGCGTAAGCCTCTTTTTCAGTTGTAGAAAACTTTTTCTGTCGTGCAGAAAGGGCCTTTGACGCATATGCAACCACTTTTTCGAGCCCGTTATCGTCGATCTGTGATAAGATCGCGCCTACTCCGAAATCAGAAGCGTCGGTCTGGAGTATAAATTCGCGGTCGAACTTACGATAACATAATATTGGCGCAGAACAAAGCAAATATTTTAGCTGAGGGAAAGAGGTGTCGCATTCTTCTGTCCAGGAAAAAGTCGTTGTCTTTTCAGTGAGACGAACAAGTGGCGCAGCGACCGTCGCAAATCCTGGGATAAATTTTCTGTAATAGCCAGCGAGACCTAAAAAACTTCTAATTTCTTTCACTGAATTTGGTCGAGGGATGTCGCTTACCGCCGCTATTTTAGTGGGGTCAGGCTCAATACCGGACTTCGAAATAACGTGTCCTAGAAATGCAACTTGCTGAGCTGCGATCTTACACTTCGATAATTTGACGCGGAGGTTGTGCTGTCTTAGTCTAAGTAAAACAGTTCCTAATCGTTCACAATGCTCATTGATGTCGCGACCGAGAACAATGACATCATCAAGGTAACACAAACAAATAGCATAGGTCAATCCGGACACCACGATGTCCATAGTGCGTTGAAATGTAGCTGGCGCCGTTGAAAGGCCAAAGGGCATGCGATTAAATTCATATAATCCGCTTTGCGTGGCGAAGGCAGTTTTGTGACGATCTTTCTCGTCAACGAATATTTGCCAATAGCCGCTTCGAAGATCGAGGGTAGTAAAAAATTGCGAATTGCCCAAGGAATCGAGAATATCGTCGATGCGAGGCAAAGGGTGTGCGTGGCCAACAGTGACTAAATTTAGCTTGCGGTAATCGACGCAGAATCGAAGCTCGCCATTCTTTTTCTTGACTAAAATAATTGGGCTAGACCAAGTACTTGTGCTATGACGTATGACACCTTGCTCTAACATTTCCTCAATTTGTCGATTAGACTCGTCCCGGTGTACATAGGGTAAACGGCGCGGTTGCTGTTTAATGGGTGGGTTATTGCCGGTATCAATCTTGCGCGTTAGTAGTGTTGTATGGCCTAAACTCTCGTCAAAAACATCCGAAAACTTGCACAAGAGACGCTGTACACGCACTTTGTCACCGTGGGCAAGAGAGCTATCAATTACAGAGTCAACCTTATCAGTAAAATTTTTCAACTCGCTTTTTACCGCTCCGCAGACATCCGGTTTGGTGTTTAAAACTTTGGAGCATGACTCAACCAAGGGAGAAAATTCCGAAATATTTTCACCTGCAGCTAATTCAATGGGACTCTGAGACATGTTAATAACTCGTAAAGGCACAATCCTATGTTGGTCGGGTTTGACCACAACCCGTGCTCAACTAAACTCCTGCCGGGCATCATTATTGATACCCGAACGTGGCTCTATCATGCCCATTTTGCCGTTGGCACTTTTGGTCAATTTCCCTTCTAAAATCATTTCGGTTCTAGGTGGTATCATTGCACTCTCAACGACCGCGTTGCTTTGGAATGTGGACGGACACAACAATCGGTCAGTCGAAGAATGCTGCTCACGTGTGAGGATGACCCCAGCAAGGTTTGCCGTCGTAGACTCATAGTTATCCCGGATGGGTGTTTTCCCGTGACGTCCCAGTAAGAGATAATCCGCCTGCGCATTCCTACTTATCGTTAACCTATTTATATGCCATCCTAATACACATTCATATTGAATATTATTACTAACTAAAAAGTCACCAGAATAGGCTAGTTTAGAATGACTAAATTTAACATTAGTACTGATTTGTCCGAGAATATGTAAGTTGTCGCCAGTGATGGAGACACACCGCTGTTCATTGGACTTATCAAGAGACGTGTTATTAAAGTCAATAATACGACGAATATTATGGCTCACAAATGATTTCATGGATCCTGTGTCCACAAGAGCACGAACACAGACTCCGTCAATAAAACAATCAACAAATGGGTGGGTTATAGTACAATCAGTATCATTAGTGCTACTTACAATGGAATGGTCACTGTTTCCACCAGACGCTGGACCATCCCTTAGTAGTTTAAAGGAGCCGTACTTCGGCAGTCGCGTGCCAAGTGTCCAAGTCGACCACAGGAAAAACAAGTCGGCGGTCGGGTAGTTGGTTGTTTGCGTCTTCGGCGACATTCTCGAGCGAAATGGCCAACTTCGCCACAGTTGTAACAAGCTCCAGGTCGACCACCACGCTGACTGGTAGATTGATTTTTCAAGTTCTCAGCCTTCGCTAATCTGTTTTCGAGAGACTGCTGTTTCTCGGCAATACCAGCAACCATGGCGACCAATTGGGACAATTGGGGGTCGGTAGTGGTATCGTTTTTGGGGGAGACTGAACTGGCGGCGCTGATCTCGTGGTCGGTCCTTGGCGATGCGTAGCCCTCCACGGCACGGTATCGTTGGGTGAAGGAAACCATTTTGTCGAGCGTTGGAGTTGGGTTATGTTCCAAAAGTTTAAATTTTACAGTACTTGGAAGGCCTCTCATGTACTGGCGAGCAATCAACGCCTTCTTTGCGTCGGCTGCTAAAGTAGGATCGGCTTTTGCGAGGAGGTTTTCCAGTTCCCACTTATAAACGGCGGAGAGTACGGCAGAGTTCGGCATTCGAATTCCGCATAAAAATTCTCGCGGTTTGCAGCAGGGCACATGGACTTCTTCAATTCGGCCACAGCAGCGGCATATGTAGTACGCTGCTCCGCGGGGATAGCGTAAAAATGGCTGGCCGCTCGTCCTCGAAGAAATGCGGGCAGTTTGAGGATTTTGTCGTCACGTTCCTCGGTCGTCTTCCACCCGTTTGCCGCGCAACACGCGTCGAATTCTCTCAGCCATGAATCTATCGAATCGTCCAGGCAAAATACTAGAAGAAGACATGTTTCTGGATGTTTAATGCTTTACCGCCGCCACCAGATTTGTAACGTACCGAGCTACCCAATCAACAGACTTCACGACTTTCAGTCAGACAGAACCTCTCTTTATTTTAACAGTCTCATTACTTTTATACCCTAGGCCCAGGTTGGGCGTTACAAACATATAACCAAATATAGAAATACAACTACTACGTATATACATGACCTATGTAAAGGAAGGGTGTTACAGGAAAGGGAGCGTTTACCGCAATTTGCTATATCATGCTTTTACGCTCTAATTCTGCTAATTGTTAATTTACATTCGTCACATATAGGTTAGGAGGTGAGGCAATACTGAAGGTGTCAGGAGGTAAGAGAAAGTTAAAGTTAAAATAAGTAGAGAGGTGCTGATCCAATATTGCCGTTGAGATGAGGTTTAAGTTTGTTAATTAAAAGACTTTCGCGTAAAAGAAGCTCAGATTCAAAAGAGTAGGAAGAAATAATACTAAAATCACTAAAAGAAATAGGATGCCCCATCTCATGATGATGGGCAAGAATATTACCACGGGGTGGACTAGCGAGTTTTTTGCCAGTAAGGGCCGAAATTCCCATGTGTTCAGAAACGCGAGTGCAGATGTCGAGTGGTTTCACCCACATACAAAGCTCCGCAGCTTTGACACTTAAATTTATACACGACATGCGATCTCAAAGAAAGAGGAATCCGGTCTTTGAACGAAAAGAAATGAAAAAGGCGAAGAGAAGGCCGAGCTACAAACCTATGCTAATTTGAGGATAAGCAGAATTGAGTAGTTTTTTAATCCAAATTCGAACGCAATTATATTTATTTTTTTATTTAAGAAAATTTGTATTTGTATTAATATTTACATCAAAAATATAAAATACATGTTTCTGCATATAATCTAAATTTTTACATAACAATTTGTGTTGATTTTTAGTCTTTATTTTACACACAAAATCATTTTTAAGTATGGCTACAAATCCCTTTCCAATTCTTCCATTACCATCCGAGAACGGGTGAATATTTCAAATATAAAATATATTAACTCCAAAATATTTTGGGTTTTTTTATTCTCATCGTAAAATCTATCTAATTTTTGCATATAAATATTAATAAACTGCGGTAAAATTCCACAATGGTTACCCACACATATCTATCTCGTTCTGCAAAATATCCACGGTCATCAGTCAACATACAACGTTTGTGTATAAATTTAACTATATCGCTTATCTTCATACGATCTATATCTTGCTCTATAAGTTATTTTAAAGAATTAGCAAACTTTGCACATTTAAACCAAAACAATTCATCTTCATCCTCATCTTCTTCCATTCTTACAACATCGTAAGAAAATGTTTTCAGTTTCAAGAATAACAAAAGATAAAATTTCAGCATTTTTTTTTATCCTAGAACACTTGCAAGCAAACTAGGTAAAATACTAAATAAAAAACCTCCTCTCTGTCGTTTATATTTCTTCCTTTTATGTCTTACTCTTCAAAAACGTTTTTGTTTTTTACGTTTTAATTCATTTGTAAATTTTCGATTCATAAGAGGATAAACCATTCTTCCTATCACACCAAAAATTAAAATAAGGATAGGGTTAACAATAGTGAATTATGGCAAGAACACAACGCGGTGGTTATTTCCGGGATATACCAAGACAACGAGGAAAGAAAAAAAGAAAACAAAAAGGTGGAAAACTAACAGCAAACGTCACAAATAAAATCCTCTCGGAGGTTGTAAAAGGAACAAAAATGTTTGAAAATATGATCGGGACAAATTATAAAAAAATTAAAAAAGGTATAGATAGAAAAAATCAAAAAGGGGGTATAGCTATACACCTCTTCCATGGAATCGTTATGGTAATGGCTATGGAATGGGTATAGACCGATTCCTTGTTCCTTAAATATTAAAAAATAAATAACACAAATTCGTTTCTCTTTATTTGATATAATTTTTTAACAAAAATACATTTCCATTTTTTTCTCTAATCACAGTTTTTTTTAATTAAAAAAACCTCCAACATAAATATTATCCAAAAATAATATTATTAAATATATATTGACTCAAATCTGACGATAAAGTTCATAGTTTTTTTATACCTGCAACTGTACAACATTTTTTCTTTACATGATTTAATATATAAAAAACTGTTTTATCACTACAAGTGATAAAACGCACCCCCATCCTTGACTGAGAAGTGATTCATACTAAAAAATACAATCTTTTATACAGTTTCAAATTCTCCTCGTAACTCATGTTCGCAAAATACGTAATACTTAAAATCAAAACCTTCCTCTAATTTAACATATTTCCCCTTATCACACGGTACAAAACATACGTTGGGTATATATGTATATATAATTTCATGTTTTATTTGCACACAACGTATTTTCTTCTTTCCTACAAATTTTAATTTAATATACTGAGTTCCATTATTTGATTTAGTAACAAAATCATGTAAAATATAGTTGCATTTACATCGTTTAAAAAGATGATTTAATGTTACATATACACCATTCTCTTCCCATCCATGAGTCTCGTGGTTCATCTCTGTTCATGTCTTTAACTTTAAATTAAACTTTTCTTCATAAATCACTCTCTTGTTCATAAGGTGATCGGTATTAAACATTTTATCATCCAATGTATAATAATACCCACGGACAGGTCCATAATAATCCTCTTTATCACTCACCAGTTCAAATATAAGACGCTGTTCTGTCTCACCATCGAATAAAGTAAACGCTTCACTTTTACGCAGTATACGAGATATGTCGGGATACCAAATACCAAATTCTCGTAGTATAACCGGCGAAAGATAATTAGCTTTTTCAACTGTTTCCCCCATTCTATTCAATGCAAAAACTGTCGTCGTTGTGTCCAATTTGAATATACGCTCCTTGCGTCTTATTTATAACCGCAAAAATTTCAACCGCCCACGCACTCCATTGAAAGCAACTCGAACACAAATTTTGTTTTCTTCAAAAATCCTTATACACACAGCCCACGCAATCACTGAGTGTTGACACTATTCGTGCTGTGTAAATTAATTAAGATCGATTACAGTGTTAAGTGTTTGCGCACCTATAAATTGTGTTTTTACAATTTTTTTAATTTTTTCGTAAACTAACACGAAAAAATGACATCTGTCATCGATTACACTGTTGCGTGCTGATTATCATTTTTTCTTCAAAATAATACGTATTTTCGTAAATAACCCCGCGATATAACTATTGCGTAAACATTTCATTCTCACAAACGCTCGTTTCTCCTCATCTTTTTTAATCGTTTCGTATAAAACATACGCATAAAAAAACTATACACCAGACTATTATCCGCTGCGACACCAATCGAACTACAAATACGCGTATTGAAAAAACTGTTTGATATTACACACACTAGGAATTTTTGAGACAGATAATTATTTATTGGAGACAGATTCCGACAAATGGATAATGAACACAGCATAAGTATCATTAAATTATAATATATAGACGGTATATGTATAATAATATACGTTGCGTATATATCATTAAATCATATTTTTTTAATTCGCAAATACTTGGTACATATGGTATTTTCTCTGATTCGTCTCTCTCTCTCTTCAACACACATAATGACCTATTGCATTAGCGTAATCATAACCACCCATGTATAACGTATAAAAATATTTAGCCTCAAGACTTAGGCAAACACCAACCGTATTCTCACCTTAATAATAAATCCTTTGAACGGGTGTTGAGTTAGACAGACCAGCAGATTTCACCACATCCATCACCTTAAAGCGTGCACCAGGACATCTATTCAACAGAGTCTGAATTGCCTCGTATGCAATAAACCTAGCTTGATCTCTATTCATATTTACAGTTGTTTTTAGACTATGTTACTCAATGCAACTACACACGAAGTGTCTTATTTATATATACTTCCTTATCTTTCCACACTTTACCCAAAAAATGTTTTTGCCAATAATAATCCGCACGCAAACAAAAACACACGGGTTACCAATTTTCTCCCAATAGATCGTTTTCACTCGCGTGATCGGTGGCCCCGTTGGGGTGGTGAAACAATACGAAATATTTGAATAAGAAAGAGCTAATTCCCATACAGTACACCAATATGGCCGCCATTTCATTGTTTTGGTACACCAATATCGCCGCCGTGACGTCAGATGAAAACGATCTATAACATCATATAATGGACCTTTTACCTTTCAGGAAAAACCCGCAATGCATTGTGGTAGTTGGGTATCAATTCACTTCCAGGTGAAATGGCTGCCGCGAGGCGACCACTTTTACTTGGAAGAATAATTGATTAGTTTTAAGCGCTTTTATCTTTCGAGAGTAAACTTTACTTATTGCAGCATAACTAGGGGGGTATTTACTACATTCTGTGGAAAAGGTAATGAAGTTACTGCAGTCGTTGTCGAGCAAGTCAATTCAGAGTGATCGACTGAGCGAACACGCTTCGAACAAAATCATTTATGAAGAAAGGTCTGCGCGAGCGTTTGCAGGTGAGTAAGCTTATCAAGTGGCGATCAATAAAATATTTTGCTATGTGGATATTTGTTTGTAGTTTATCTGTACAGATCGTGTCGTTTTTGCAATTGTGCACGTCTCTTTAATGCCTTTTTTCGCTTATTGAGACTGACAAAGTTTGGCCATGCTTCCGATCAGACGTTCGATAAACAATAGCCCTACTAGCAATGTTTTGGTTCTGTTTTGTCCCGAAAACTAAGCTTGTCCAGTGAGAAGAAATTCAGGTTTTTACAAGAGCTGCAACTCAAAAGTGCTTTCGCGAGTTTTGCAGCCGTTGTTTTGCTTATTTTCTTTGTGTCTTGATTCGTCTCCTCCCAAGGCATTTAGTAAGTTCTAGAATTATGCACTTGTCAAAGTTTAGCCCCGGGGTAGGGGGGGACGATCAAACACAGGGGGATTTGACATTTTTTGAAAATTTACGTCAAATTCCTTACCCAGGGGGCAAACATTTGTGTCAAATAAAGAAAAAAACTTTTCTGTGGTTCCACCATTGTATCAATATAAATGCACCTATCAATGTTAAGCTCCAGGGTGGGGGCAACCCACAGGGATATTGACTTTGTGGGAGAAAATTATCAAATTCCCCTGCAGTAGAATAGCCTTGTTGGTCAAAATACCACTCTCTGGGAAATATCAAGTGCTAAAATATAATATTAAGATCATTTTATGTGTCAAAAATCCTGTCCCTCAAGCTTGTCAAGAAAGTCAAATTTCCCTGTCTTGGGAAGTCCCACACCGGGGCTTAACACTGATAGGTGCATAACAATTGATTCAAGGAGAAACAACATTAACAGCATAATAAAGCAGTCAGTACAAAATATATGTATGTGGCAGTGTTCAGGGAGCTGGACGTTTTTAATATTACAAATACCTGATAAACTAGAAAAACCAAACTAATTGCTCTTGTGGTCGATCAAGAACATTTAAGCCCATTTCAAACCTTGCACTACTGAAGAGGGCAGTTTCCAGTCCATCTCTTCTGAAACCTTCTTAAAAATTAAATACAGTATCGGTCAACAAACTAACAAAGAATATTAAACTGATATTGTCAAAGAAACTGACAGAGCACAATTTCAACCTGAGCGATAATAGAACACAAAAATACAATAAAAACAGCTCATATTTACCTATCAGATTTATACACCACATTTCAATACTTGGTGGTCACCAGACTCCCACACACAATTATCAAATATGGCCCTCTCGGGATGGTTGTTTTTGTCAAATTCCTAACCCACGGGGACATGGACGTTGTTAAGTCCCAATGGGTTGCCCATCCTCCCTATCCTGGGGCTTAACATTGACAGGTGCATTAGTTTTAATATGTCGTAAAATAATTTAAATTCAACATTGTTTATTTACTAAATATTAAAAAAAAGTGTGGAGTTTTTCTCTGTACATGTTGTGTATACATTGAACGTTTCTCAAATAGTTTTAGTTACTTAGATATTATTAGTAAGTAAAAATTCAAGGTATAAATATAAACTTTATTTGTGTTTGTGCAGTGTTCTAGAACTATAAATACAACCTAGTTAATACAGTAGCTTATTACAGTAATATAATACTTTAACCAAAAAAATAACATTTGTAGTGTTTGGCTTAACTTGTTAAACATGTTGATAGTTGAATAGTTTGTAAATGAAATAATTATAAATATTTGTACTGTATATACATATTAGGAATATATTTATAATATTAAATTAGTTAGAATATAATTTATTAATATGAAGGATGAACCTTGCACCTCGAAGGAGGCAACAAACTGTGCCAAGGTGAGACAAAGTGATGGAAGAGACTTGAAATTCTTCCACCTTTATTTACCTATGAGCTGTTGCAAAAGCATCTGGGAACTGAATTAGCCAGTGACAACTCTACTGCTGCTGTCAAAACAGAATCAAATAACTGAAGAAATTGTCTGTGCTAATTAGGGGTAAGGCTGGTATTAAAGGAGGATGCTGTAAACACATTCTAGCATTGCTATTCCTAGCCTAGTTTATCATTTATTCGTTTGTTAATATTAAAAACATCCAGCGACCTGAAGACTACCACACATATATTTTGTACTGACTGCTTTATTATGCTGTCAATGTTCTTTCTCCTTGAATCAATTGTTATGCACCTATCAATGTTAAGGTCCAGGGTGGGGGGGTGGGGGGGGCAGGCAACGCATGGGATATTGACTGATCGACATATCCTGAGACAGGGAAATTTGACTTTCTCAAGGGATGGGATTTTTGACACGTAAAATTATCTTAATATTATATTTTAGCACTTGATATTTCCCAGGGAGGGGTATTTTGACCAACAAGGCTATTCTACTACAGGGGAATTTGACTGCAATTTTTCCCCCACAAAGTCAATATCCCTGTGGGTTGCCCACCCCCCACCCCACCCTGGGGCTTAACATTGATAGGTGCATTTATATTGATACAATGGTGGAACCACAGAAAAGTTTTTTTTCTTTATTTGACAAAAATTTTTGCCCCCTGGGTAAGGAATTCGACGTAAATTTTCAAAAAATGTCAAATCCCCCTGTGTTTGATCGTCCCCCCTACCCTGGGGCTAAACTTTGACAAGAGCATAATTCTAGAACTTACTAAATGTCTTGGGAGGAGACGAATCAAGACACAAAGAAAATAAGCAAAACAACGGCTGCAAAACTCGTGAAAGCACTTTTGAGTTGCAGCTCTTGTAAAAACCTGAATTTTTGCTCACTGGACAAGCTTAGTTTTCGGGCCAAAACAGAACCAAAACATTGTTTGTAGGGGTATTGTTTATCGAACGTCTGATCGGAAGCATGGCCAAACTTTGTCAGTCTCAATAAGCGAAAAAAGGCGTTAAAGAGACGTGCACAATTGCAAAAACGACACGATCTGTACAGATAAACTACAAACAAATACCCACATAGCAAAATATTTTATTGATCGGCACTTGATAAGCTTACTCACCTGCAAACGCTCGCACAGACCTTTCTTCATAAATGTTTTTGCTCGAAGCGTGTTCGCTCAGTCAATCACTCTGAATTGACTTTCTCGACAACGACTGCAGTAACTTCATTACCTTTTCCACAGAATGTAGTAAATACCCGCCTAGTTATGCTGCAATAAGTAAGTTTACTCTCGAAAGATAAAAGCGGTTAATACTAATCAATTATTCTTCCAAGTAAAAGTGCTCGCCTCGCGGCAGTCATTTCACCTGGAAGTGAAGTGATACCCAACTACCACAATGCATTGCGGGTTTTCCCTAAAAGGTAAGAGGTCCATTCACAGATAAAAGCACACTCATCAACATGGTAATGGCGTGCTAGAACGAACAATATGTGTTATATGACTGGAAAGAAACCATGTCTTATATACATCCTTCAACACTTTACCCCCAAAAAAATAATTATACAATTCCGATATATAATAATCCGTCAAAAAAACTACACGGAGTATTTTTTTTTGTTTGTCACAACATCATATAATTCATGACGTCAGACAAAAACACTCATTCAATGTCATGGCGTCACGCTAGAAGGACCTCCGCGCAAGACAAACAAAACATTGCGTAAAGAAATAATTTTATTTTCATTATGAAAAAAAATTATTATTCTGGACCATTTTTCACGTAGTCAACAACAGAAGGTGGAACGATATGTGATATCACTCTTATATATCCAAAACGGATACACTAAGAGATACTGATACCGTCACTTACGTTTTCATTTCCTGTTGGTAATGACGTCAACAAAACTTTTTTTTCCATAAACGAAAACCCAACGGTTTTTGCTCACCCCCCCGAAATGAAAAAAATAAAGTTCTGTGATTGGGTAACCAATTAAAATGAATTGATGTGACTGATTTAGAGCTCATGCCAGACTCCAACACATAAAAAAAATATACTATATACTACTTATAGAATATGTTTTAAACAGCAGTAAACGGCAGTAAAATATATTTTTGGCAATGAAATATGTTTTCGGCAGTAAAATATGTTTTTGGCAGTGAAATATGTTTTCGGCAGTAAAATATGTTCTCTGCAGTATAGAATATGTTTTCGGCAATGAAATATGTTTTCGGCAGTAAAATATATTTTTGGCAATGAAATAAGTTTTCGGCAGTAAAGTATGTTTTTGGCAGTAAAATATGTTCTTCTCTGCAGTATAGAATATGTTTTCGGCAATGAAATATGTTTTCGGCAGTAAAATATATTTTTGGCAATGAAATATGTTTTCGGCAGTAAAATATATTTTTGGCAATGAAATATGTTTTCGGCAGTAAAATATGTTTTTGGCAGTGAAATATGTTTTCGGCAGTAAAATATGTTCTCTGCAGTATAGAATATGTTTTCGGCAATGAAATATGTTTTCGGCAATGAAATATGTTTTCGGCAGTAAAATATATTTTTGGCAATGAAATATGTTTTCGGCAGTAAAATATGTTTTTGGCAGTGAAATATGTTTTCGGCAGTAAAATATGTTCTCTGCAGTATAGAATATGTTTTCGGCAATGAAATATGTTTTCGGCAGTAAAATATATCTTTGGCAATGAAATAAGTTTTCGGCAGTGAAATATGTTTTCGGCAGTAAAATATGTTCTTCTCTGCAGTATGATAAGATTAGAATTCCCTCAGGGAGCAACTAATCCAGTTTAAACACAGTTAACTTTTATTATAAAATCAAAAACTCGAAACTCGAAAATACAACAACCGCTGTGTGACCGCGCCACAAGCTTTCCCCAGTTCCTCTCGACCGCGCGTCACACAGCTAATTAACCTATTGTCACTATCAGCTACTTTAAACTTTAATGTTCATCATCTGACGAAATGTTGTCTGTGGCATCAATTTCTGCATCTGCGCTATCCCCAATGAGCCATTCTCCAAATCGTGTTGGTGGCTGTCTACTTCGAGTTGATCGCGATGGCCTGGTAGTGTTTTGTATGTTCTCGCTTTCGTTCACTTCTTCATGTATTGGACAGAGTTCATCAATGTGGGATGTTCCATTGGTAGTAGACTCGTATTCCATAGCATTGGGGTTCAGGATGGTACCAGCATCGTCGCTCACATTCCTACTGGTAAGCTGAATTGTGTCGGTTGTGCTTTGCGTGGAACCAGTCGAGGAGACCTCCACATCACGATTAAGAACATTTGTATCCATAGCATTATCCTGCCTTTGTCCATCAGGATTTCGAGTGTTCTCCATGATACCATCGTCTGGTTCATCACTTGTGCTAGTGGGTGTTGGGGGTAGTTCAGGAGGAGGTGGTAGTTCATCGTCAGAATCCGTATCTGTTATGTTGTGCTCTGCCACGTCTGGCATCGTTGGTTGTCATTGGTGTCCGGCAGGTAATTTGTCTTTCTTTGAGAGCGCTTGGAAATTCTTAGACGTGGTGGTCAGATGAAGGCATCTTTGAGATGTTCAGCTCGTCGAGATATCCAACGGTGTTGCTTCACATGTCTCAGTTTGTAGCTTGATCCTCCCCCACGAACTTGAATGATCTCCCAGGGACCAGTGTAGCCTTTCTCACGCGGGGGTTTTCGGGCGTACACATACTGGCCGACTGTGTACGGGGCATAAGCCCTGGTTTGCCTATTGGTAGATTTTTCATGACGTTTGGTTTTCTCTTTCATAATTCGATCTCGAATTGTCGCTTGCAGCTCGCGATTGTTCAACGTGTGTTGATGAGGGTTAGCATCATTCGGTGTGGAATCAACTGGGTCAAATGGGTTTCGAGCGTCGTCACCAAATGCAGCTTTGAACGGTGTTACTTTCGTTGTGGTGTGAACTGCATTATTCATGTGAAATAGGGCAGATGCCATGCAATCATCCCATTCCGTTCCATGCTCGATTAGTGTTGCTTGAAGTTTGGCTTTCAGCGTCCGGTTTGCTCTTTCGGTCGCGCCATTGGCTTGAGGGTGGTAGGCTGCAGTCTTAGAGTGGTGGATGTGATACTGGTTAAGCAACGCATGAACGGGATGCTTGCTTCTATCGGATAGACGTTGGCATGTGCTTACAAACTCTGTGCCTCTGTCAGAAACGATTGTGCGAGTTCTCAGGCCAAAAAGTAACAACAAGCGCTCGAGTGCGTTGGCGACGGTCTGTGCTTCTTTGTTGGGCAGTGGTTCGGCTTGAGTGAACTTCGAAAAGTGGCAGTGGACCACTAGAGCGAATCTGTTTCCTCGCGTAGAAGGGTCGAATGGTCCAATTAGGTCCACGCCAAGTTTCTCAAATGGAGCTGAGGGAGTGTCGGTTAACTGAACCGGTGGGACTCGTGGGTGTAGATTGGATTTTGTGGTGGCACAAGTTTCGCAGGATCGCACATAGTCGGTGATATCTTTGTTGATATCCGGCCACCAGTATATGCGCCGAAGATTTTCTGAAGTTGACGCTGCTCCGGGATGAGCAGTCTTGTCATGGAAAGCCTCCAGGGTTGCTGGTACCAAACTGCTGGGTAGTACTAACAAGCCTTCAGGTTTGGTTGGGTCATCGCTCTTCATACGTAGCTCACCATCTGCACCAAAACAGAGGCTGTCCTTATGGTTCCAGAATTTGGATTTGGCAGGATCAGCTGGTTTTACTTTTCCCCATCGTCCGGATGCAAGGCTGTTTCTAGCGTAGCAGACAAGTATGTCGCGTTCTTGTTCTCCTTTCAACTGTTGCATAGTCAATCGACGCGTCACGGCGTTAACCTTGGTGGTAGACAGTCGTGAGAGGGCATCGGAAACAAGTAGCTGGTTTCCAGGGCGCAGTTGGGGAACGAAGTCCATGTCAGCAATTTCCACAAGCCAACGTTGAATCTTCCTGCTCTTGTACTGCAAGGTGCGTGCCCATTTGAGTGCCTCGTGGTCTGTACGCCAGATAAATTGCCTTCCGGATAGGTACACGCGCCAATCGTCAAAAGCTTCTACAGCGCTAAGCATCTCCTTTTCTCTGGTTTGGTAGTTCCGTTGCCTTGCCGATAGTGTGCGTGAGCGAAATGCGATTGGCCTTTCGGATCCATCCTTTTGAGCTTGCATCAGAACAGCTCCCAACTGGTTATCAGACGCGTCTGTCTCGACAATTAACGGTAGAGCGTCGGGTCCTGTGTCCGGCAAGGATAGGATGCACTGAGGCGACAGTAGAGCTTTCTTAAGGGAGTCCAGCGCCGTTTGGGCATCGGAGGTCCAGTTAAACTGTTTGCCAGGCCGGGCTTCTCTTATGGTCGCTCTTATGGGCTCCGCTCGATGTGCAAAGTTATCAATGAATTTGCGGTAATAGCCGAACAATCCGTAGACACGTTCTGCTTCCCTCTTGGATGTTGGTGCTCGCACATCCCGAATGGACTGTCGATTCTTCTCGTTTGGCTTGATCAAACCGTTTCCCACGACGTGACCTAGAAAGTCAACTTCAGGTTTGCCTAGCTGTACTTTCGATGCTTTAACCTTCAATCCAGCAGTTTGCAAACGGGTGAGGACAGCTTCAAGTTGAACCCAGTGTTCTTTCCAGGTCCTTGTACCAATCAAGATGTCATCGAAGTAACAAACTACGCGGTCCCATTGCAATCCACGTAACACCATATCCATAAGCCTTTGGAAAACGGCGGGGGCTCTTTTGGCACCAAAGGGCATCACTGTCCATGTGAATTGTCCTTGGTCTGTGGAAAAGGCAAGCTTTTCAGAGGCGGTGGTCGATACGGGAATCTGCCAGTAGCCAGCGACTAAGTCGAGTGTTGAAAAGATTGTAGCGTCGCGTAGGTTTTCCAAGCAGTCGTTCATGTTGGGAAGAGGGTAGGGATCTGACGTCGTTACACTGTTGAGTCCCCGGTAGTCGACGCACAGCCGCCATGTACCGTCTGCCTTCTGAACCATAAGAATTGGGGCGGACCATGGACTGGAAGTTTCTTTCATTCGCCCAGACTCAAGACCAGCCTTGAGTTGTCGTTTAACTTCGTTCCTCAAAAAGTACGGTGTTCGCCGACGTGGTGTGGCCACGGGGACGGCATTGCCGGTCTGTATGTCAAATGTAGTGAGGTGTGTCGATCCCAGTTCTGAAGAGTCCAATGCAAACACATTCTGGAACCGTGAAATGAGATCTTTCGCTTTAGGTTGTTCGGCTTTTGGAAGCTTGTCCACACCCATCATAGATGCGATCTGTTCCACGCGCTTTTGAGTAGTCCCGGAAGGTTTTTGATGGACTTTGACTTGAGCAGCTATTGGTTTGGTATGGGCAGATGGTGTTGTTACTTCTTCAATTTTGACGATGACTGTATTGGCCTTGACTGTCACTTCGACATCGTGTGGATTCAGCAGTAGAACTGGTAGTTCAGTATCATTGGTATTCATGTGGTAGAGTGAAGAGCCAATGCAGAGTTGAGGTTCGGTGTTGGTAAAGCTTCTGTTAACTAAGAACGTGGCTGGTCTCAGTACTTTATGCGTTATCTGCATTGCTACCTGTCTCTCAGACCGAGCAGGAATGACGATGTCTTCCATTACACAAACCCGTAGTGCTTGTGGTGGGGATAGGTCTTGAGGGTTGGGATCAACAATGTCAACTCCGGCAGTCTGGTTATCCATGACTATACAGCGGCGGTTGATAGAGACGGTAAGATCTGAGTGGTTTCTGAAAAGAATATCTGTGCCCAGGATTGGCCGTCTTTTTAAATTCTCTACCACTTCCATGGATGAGCTTGGCAGCTGAATAGTAGTGTTTGATCCAAGGCGCAGTTTTGAATAAAACCTTCCAAGTGGTTTCAACGTGTGTCCTGATGCTGACTGAGCTTTGAGATCACTTGAAAGTAACTGAATATCATCATCGCGCAATATTCAGGAAGGTATTAATGTAACCTGACTGCCCGGGTCAAGGTAAAACCATTCATGTCGGTGTAACTTGTGTATAAAGACTTTGATGTAAATGGCCTTTCCATATGTTGCTTGAAGTTGTTTCACATCTATATTCCCAGTGACTTTGTTATGTGCAGGTTCTTGTAGGGTCGGCACAGTCGAGTCCCTGCCACTCACTGTGCTTTCCCGTTTCCCTGCTGTGACAGTTTTTGTTCACAGGTTAAGCGTCGCTCTCGGTGGCGTCGATGACAGGCACGGCATGGTGGGACACTAGGACATGATCTAGCGATGTGACCTTGTTTTCCACACGCCCAACAACTCATGTCTTGGCGTTGGCCAGGGCGAGGTGGGCGAGACCCAGGGTGGTTGGCTTGTACTTGTTGATTTACTTGTTGTTCAGATAAAATTTGCAATACCTGAGTCATCTGTGCTTGAAGGATAGCAATGTCATCAGACCTTTGGTCAGGGACATTTTGTTGCTCTTGTTTAACTGCTGACAGATTGGCAACTGTAGCTGGCTCATCATCTTTGTCGGAGTAGAGCCCCTTGTCATCCAGGATAACTGCAAACGTGGCTGGGTCTTCCTGGTTACCATCTTTATGTACTCTAACATATTGCTTTGCAGGCTGTCCAAGTTGCAGATAAAATTCCATTGTAACATAGGATTTCCTATATGCTTGGTCTGTATCATACACACGGCCAGCAGCCGTGTTTAGGCGGTCATAGAAATCCACATAGCGCTCACCTGGGCGACGACGAACAGCTTTCAGTTCTGCCATGTATTTCTCTTTCTTTTCCCATGTTGGTGTCTTATCGCCCAACTTTTTCGTTAAGAATCGGAGGAGGTCGTCGGCTGTCTGGCACTCGGCGATATCATTGGGCCACAATTGAAGCACTGAGCTGTCCATACTTGCCAAAATCAACTGAAGCTTGCTCTGCTTACTCAAAGTCTCTGCACGAGTCTTCTCTGCTTGTTGCCAGCCTTCACTATGGACGGTCATCTCTTCGTCGAAGGCCAAAAGTGCGCCATTGGCTTGGGCTTTGTAACTTGCAAAGACTTTAGGCTTATCTATTGGACCTTTGTAGGACACAGCTAACAACGACTTGGCCGTCTTCGTCGAAATTTCCAGGGCTTTACTTACGTTAACCGGCATGGTTGACCTCGGTTTAACTTCTCAGGAAACGTGGGTCGATCGCTGCCACCAGTGATAAGATTAGAATTCCCTCAGGGAGCAACTAATCCAGTTTAAACACAGTTAACTTTTATTATAAAACCAAAAACTCGAAACTCGAAAATACAACAACCGCTGTGTGACCGCGCCACAAGCTTTCCCCAGTTCCTCTCGACCGCGCGTCACACAGCTAATTAACCTATTGTCAAGTATAGAATATGTTTTCGGCAATGAAATATGTTTTCGGCAGTAAAATATATTTTTGGCAATGAAATATGTTTTCGGCAGTAAAATATATTTTTGGCAATGAAATATGTTTTCGGCAGTAAAATATGTTTTTGGCAGTGAAATATGTTTTCGGCAGTAAAAAATGTTCTCTGCAGTATAGAATATGTTTTCGGTAATGAAATATGTTTTCGGCAGTAAAATATGTTTTCGGCAATGAAATATGTTTTCGGCAGTAAAATATGCTTTCGGTAGTGAAATATGTTTTCGGCAGTAAAATATGTTTTCGGCAGTGAAATATGGTTTCGGCAGTAAAATATATTTTCGGCAGTAAAACTTCTTGCCGCCGTTTTGGTCACGGACTATTAAGTCGCGGGCATGGCGGCGTCTTGACTTTTTACTCCCACTGATAATTCCTTAGGTATGTGAAGTATTTGGCGACTGATAGTTTTCCCCTCCCATATATATATATATATACAAAGTATGAAGTATAGTATATATATATATATATATATATATATATATATATATATATATATATATATATATACAAAGTATGAAGTATAGTTTTACCTTAAAGTCTTCGCTACCAGAGGTTTCACCCTAAACGGGATCATCAGGCGACTCCATATCTATATATGGTATTGAGCACTCTCTAACATTTCGTGAACCAAAACTCACTTATATATATATATATATATATATATATATATATATATATATATATATATATATATATATATATATGAATTTGAAGATTTGTAATCCAGGCATAATGTAGTAGGTAAGTGTTCTCCGGATTATATTATTAAAGTTTTGAGCTTTCAACTCGGTTCTTCGAGTCTTCTTCAGAAAAACTTTTCTGAAGAAGACTCGAAGAACCGAGTTGAAAGCTCAAAACTTTAATAATATAATCCGGAGAACATTTACCTACTATATATATATATATATATATATATATATATATATATATATATATATATATATATATATATGTATATAATATATATAAATCCAAAGATTTTCTTTAGTAATGTCAGATCAATGGTTAATAAGGTAGATGAAATTTTTGCATCGGTCTTCGCTAATTTATGCGACGTTGTTGTAATTATTCTTCAGCAAGTGAAGAATCAAGGCATTTAAAGATATGAATACCAATCCAAATTCTGCGATTCTAGTTCTCGGAGATTTTAATAAATTTCAACCAGCTAATCTTTGTTCCTCCTTTAAACTTAAGAAACTTGTTACAAAGCCCACCAGGGGAGACAATATTCTTGATCAAGCCTTCTCAACTTTGATGTATTAGGGACCGGTCATTATTTATGGGGACACGGGTCGGGTAAAATTGACCCCGGGTCATGAAAATTTTTGCAGTCATTTGTACGGGCTATGACTTTCTTTAGTTCGGAAGTGACGGGTCACGAAAATTTGTTGCAACCTATTGTAATTCGTGCGCTCAAAGTAGGCAAAAGTATATAATATGCACAACATGAGCCCAAGAAAACCCCGCACAAAGTCTTTGTTGTATAAACTGGGACGATAAAAAAAATACAAAACCATTTTAATGTTATTTTTACATATAAATATCTCTATTTAACAACGACGATTTCAAGCTCAGACTGTCTCGCCAGTTTGGAAACCAGAAACGCACCAGTCGGCTTTCAAAACAAGGGCCACAACAGTGCTATCAAATATCAATCCCCACACGCATTTCAATTGCGTATGTCGGCAGATGAGTAATTTACTATAAATCGCGCTTTCCAGCAGGCGCGGCGTGGCTCCAAAATAGGGGCCGGGAGATAACATTCTAAGGGCCCATTTTCGAGGGGGGGCATGCTACCGGACAGAGAGACTACAAGTTCATATAACATAATTATGCAAACATATTATATTCTTTTTTATGAACATTGAAATGTGATTATAGTGGTCCAACTTATTTTCCAAGTTACCGCGTGTATGTTTTTAAGAAAACGTTAGTCGATAGACTCGAATCACTCGATAGTACTGTTAGTCAGTCGAATTAGTCAATTAGATAATCAATAATCTCTTTAACTCTTTTGATGTTGATGCTAATTTATCAACAATTTTATCTAGCGATACTTTACTCAAAATATCGCCCTCCACGTTCATTAACATCAAGCTGTCCAAATTTTCTTGGTTCAGGGAAGATCGCAGCCTTGTCTTGATCAGCTTCAGTTTTGACTTGTGTGATGGCCAATGTCAGTAGGAAATGATACACGGTGTATACCTCTGAGTAGGCTGTGCTATTCAGGCTATACTTGTGTAAAACTTTGTATGCACACGTGTCTTCTGGAAGAGACATGACAAGCCTTGGGTAGGAATCCATAAAACTTTCAAGTTGCGTAAGCAGAAGTTCTCTGTTAATCCTGTCTCCAAGAAGTTCACAAACTTTGCTTGTAGCGGACGGAGGAATGCCTGACTGTTTCAGCTCACTGAATCTTCTGGGATCAAAGCAAGCGAAATCTTTGTAGCACTTTTCATGATCGAGAAATCTTGCCTTCAGGTTTTGAACCACGCGATCCATTATTGCGTTGAAGGTGTTGATTCTGTAGGAATCTACTTCATCCAAAACTGCTTCGTCTTGACATTGCTCGCCAGGCATTTTTTTCTTCTTGCGTGCTCGTTTCTTTGGCAGAACAGCATCAATCTCTAGGTCGTTTTCATCCAATAGGACATTAACTGAAGCACAAAATTCCTTGGCTTTCTCATAAACGCTCTGGAAATCTCTGGAAATTGCGGTGATTTCCTTGTTTACTGTTTCCACCATTCGCCAAGCTTGTAGTATATCCAAACCTTTAGTCTGGAGATACAGGGATAGTGGTGTAATGATCTTGTATATTCGCAAGAAAACGAATGCCGTCAGGATCGTCTCAAACTTCATGAACTGATCCATTATAACTTTGGCGTCGCTTCTGGCGGATTCTTGGAATGTAGGCTCGTCTGCAATTGCATCAAGTGCAAGGATAAATTCTGGAAACAAACCTGGTTTGGTTGAATCGGTTGCCAAGTAGGATCCAAATATCTTCACTAGTGCAGCTGACTTGGAAAGCCATCTGGTCTCTCCTATCGATACCAATCTTCTGGCATGTCTTCCTCTTTCTTTCAGTGTTTGATCCCAAACGCCCATCCTCTTATAAGCACTTCTGAAAAACGTTGAAGCCTTTTGTACAACTCCAAAGAGTGTTGTTGCAACAGTGGTTGAAGAGGCTGCATCAGTAAGCACTAGATTTAGCGAATGACTGTAGCACCATGTGTGAACATGTAGGCTGGCAACACTCGCAATTTTGGCCGCTACGCCGTTGTAAATACCGCTCATGTTTGGTGCCCCATCAAAAGAATCTCCAACGCAGTTTGCGATGTCTAAGCCGTATTTCTCCAAAGTGTTCTTGAGAAGGGAAAATAAAGAAGCTCCAGTGCCAGACGTTGATTTGACGAGAGATAGGAGCCGCTCCAAGACATGCCCGTCATGTACATAACGCAATACGATGGAGCATTGATCTTGCGTTGTTACGTCTTGGCATGTATCCATCTCAACTGAAAACATCCCTGCTGATTTCACTTCTTCGGCAATCGACTGTTGGATGAAGTCACGAATGATTTAAATGATTCTGGTTATTATGTCATGACTGAGAAAGGTTACCAAGGACCCACGGCCATAGTTGCCATTCCCCTTTCCATCTTTTTGGCGTTTTTAAAAGTGTTTTCTTGCTTGCTTCTACAACGCTGTCAATGTGCTCCTTCAGGCGATCATCAGATTCCGCAACAAGTTTAACAAGCTCGAGGAAGTTCCCGCGGTTAACGTTGTCATCTGTGAGTGCATGGGCAGCTTCATGCCTGTATCCACGAAAAGCAAGTCCTTGCTTTCCTAAGAAAATAATGATGCGTACAAGCTTTTGAACCACGGCCCTTCTTTGTTCAACTTCTCTTTTTCTAATGTCGAGCGCAAAATTATCTACCATATAGACAATGTTTCCGGATGATTTGCGAATCAAAAATGCCTCAACTGAGGTCGAATGGGTTTTCGAACATTCGTGCTCTTCTATTCTTTGATGGACATGCTTGAAATCGGCAAGACCATCTATAAACACACTTGCGGAAGAATTTGAGTAAGCCAAGCAAAGACTGCAGTGTAATTTTCTTGCATCGCTGTCAAACGTTAGCCAATCCCTGGGTAACGTTGCGCCAGTTGTTGTGGTTCTGCTAAATGCTCGTTGGACATCAAAAGGAACTCTTCCAGTAGGAACCTTGGGATGAAAGCTGAAAAATTGTTCAAGTTGCCGGAACACGGGCTTTTTAAACATTTCTCCAACGTCAACGGGCCTGACGTTTTCTTCACTGGCCTGCAATAGTGGAATTATTTCCTCCGTTATATTGGAACTATGAATCTTCTCAGTGGAACCAGAACAATCAGACTCAGTCTGCTCGGCAGAACCAGTCTTTTCGTGAATTGCATCATTTGAAGTTGTTGGGATGTCTGTTTCAGTTAAATCGTTAGGTATGACTGGCGGAGATTGGGTTTCTACAATATTAACAATAATGTCAAATATGAACGTAGATGTGACTTTAAAAGAATATTATCAATTATGATTTATTTATTCTATTGATTTATGTGCGAAAATCTGGGATTCTACAGCAATCTCAATATTTAATCGAGCCTACAAACTACAAAGTGAAATAAATCGCCGGCAAATAACTTATTAACACCCTGTCATCCTTCATTTGAGATTTGACATCATGTTCGGATAAAATGTAGTACTAGTATGTCATATGTTTGTGCGGAAAAAGCCGTAAATTATCAAAAACCGTTTATACGGAAGCGTAAGCGTTAACCTCTGGTTGTCGAAAACGCCACTTGGCACTTGCTTAAGCTCTCTAGTGAGACGCGGGTTACTTAGGACACGGCCTATACTGGCTATACAACATTACAACTATAGTCTATATACTAACGCGATTCAGTGGATTCACGCGAAACAGCCCGCGTAGATGCGGATTGCTGACTGGGCTGCAATTACTCAGTTCGCGTCTTACGTTATAAGCCGTGTCTAATCATGTTTTTTATCCAGGCCGGCAGCCGCGTATAATCCCTCTGACCCTCTCGGACAATACAACATAACTACATAAGCAGCGAAACGGTAGGGAAAAGCAAGCCCAGGGCGCGATTTATATATTATAATTATAACTTACCTGTCAAGGATGTTGTTGCACTTGCTGGTCTTGATTTGAAGAACGATGTCAGCGGTTTTACATTCTTGGCGCTTTCTAAAAGCAGTTTGTTATCTTGTTCTCGTCGCTTTTGTGATCCACTTTTATGTTTTTTCTTGGGGAAAACATTATCACTACTGTGTGCTCTTTTGTCTGCCATGACAGCGACTCTGCGCCGAGTCCGAATCAGTGTAATCGCCCACTTGTTATCATGTCAATATGTCATGTTTCACAGTTTCAAATTTCAAAACTTCATGATTAAATTACTCGTGAAGTGCTTCACTGACATATATTCTAACGATTCTATAATCTTATGCTGCGTTTGAACTTTGAAAGACCTATACTCCTTTGTGCGTACAAATCACAAAGGCCCAGTAACTACAAATCATTTATTTATTTAGACCCAAGATCACCAAATTCACCAAATAATTACTAGTTTACTACTACATGTCTTGGCGCTTAGGGGCCCCACAATCGTTGCCTCGTTGGGGCCCACCGGGAAACGTCCCGGTGTCCCGGTGGGCCACGCCGCGCCTGCTTTCCAGACTGATTTCCTCTAACCAAAAATGAGAAATATATACGCATTTCCCCATCATTTTCTCACAATGTTTCAGGTTTCAAAAGTGCAATTGTATTTTGTATAAAAACGTTGGCCGGAAGCGGATTATCCTGCGAACGCTGGCCGTTTCATTGGTTTCTTATATATATATACGCCCATTTATAGGAAGATATAAATGACAAGATTGATTGATTTGTTTATACTGCCATTTGCAAGCCACCGTTAGGCTTGCGATTTTTTTCATGTTTGTTTACGTTTGAAAGTTGCAAGTTTCACCAGAAAACGTTGAACATTTAAAAACAAATCAATGAACTTGCTGCGTCATTTTCACAGGTTTCTTTTAAATCACGCCGCAAATAGATTTGTTTGTTTTTAAATGTTCAAACTTTCAAACGTAAACAAACATGGAAAAAACGCCTCGGAGTTATGAAAGTCAATCAGTATATATGTTAATTCCCCCAATAATTTGGCGAGCGCTCGCATATTTTATTCATTGAAAGCACTGAAACAACATGCATTGCATATTCATCTCTGACACAAACACAATTTAAGATCAACCACTCAACCAGGCGTTTTAATTTGTCAAATAGACCACTTAGAATAATCTTATTTTTCAAACGGAGTTCACCGAACCCAGAGACAAGCCATTACGTTGAGTTTTCATATAAAAACAATATTATTTAAGCCTGGTCTACACATTTTTAATACTCTGGGGACTTCAATCAGAGGCTGTTGGCATTGTTCACTGCTCAGCTAGTGAATCCATTCTTGATTAATTAATCCAAATAATTATTTCATTTGCAATGGTAATTTTAATACAATTTTAGAACATTCTCGAGATTTATTGTCTATATAGTATTCCAGTTAAATGTTCTTCATGTAATCCTTGCTGTACTATTTAATTAATTTCACAATTAAATTTGGGTAAAGTTTTACCTTGGCCGCATGTGAGAAGTGTGCTTCCAGTTTGACTCTACCAAACACCACAGGTTTTCTCTAAAAACTCCTGTTTCCTCCTGTAGTAACATGGAGGGATGGCCCTTACTGGACCTTTATATGACTGATATGGTTGTCCAGTGTAAATAAAGTTCCGAAAAAGTGTTATGGTGAAACCCTGTAATAGGCCTCGATTAACACTGAAAGGACTTGCAGTGGTATTTTCACAACTGGTCTTACAAATAATTGACACTTATTAGTAATTTCACCATCACACTTTTCCTGAACATCTAATTGAGTGTAACTGCTAATATTAATCATACATAAAGTTAGTTTAGTACAGTACATCCCTACAAAGTTAGGTTCATCCTTGTTCCCAGGACTTTCTCGGTTTACCTGGAAATCAGAGGCCCTGGTAAAAGATTTTGCGACATCCATTGTCTTTTATCTGTAGCCAAGTAATAGCCAATCAGGTTACATAATTTATTATCTGTTACCAGGGCCTCCAATATCCAGGTAAACCGAGGAGGCTCTGGGAACGAGGATGATGACTTGGTTTTAATAGTGTTTATGATAATAGCCTTTTGCGACATGGTACAAAAATGGGCAAATGTACATCATCGATAATTCTTTTCAAAATAAAAGTGAGATTAATTAAACTCTACTCATCTGTGTATGACTTCTGTAGCATTCTTTTATTACACTAAACAATCACAAGTTTTGCCCCATGACCATGTGACAATGCTGAGCAAAAATGGCCTAATGATCTGCATTTGAGTAGTGACCTCACCTTTGTACATAATATAGTAAGTAATTCAATGATAAAACCAACAATGATTAAACTAATAAATGGCACAATGAGCTATTAATAATTTCTAAGCTACCAAACTGAAGCTCGCAATTGTGTGACTTTGCAAAAGTCCCCCTGGAGGGGAAGGAGTTGATTAAATGAGATAGTTTGTTAACTCCTTCCCATCCGGGGGTTTTCCCCAAGCTAAATAATATCATCTGGAATTAGCCAGAATAAAATACAAAAGTCCCCCTGGAGGGAAGGAGTTGATTAAATGAGATAGTTTGTTAACTCCTTCCCATCCGAGGGTTCTCCCCAAGGTAAATAATATCATCTGGAATTAGCCAGAATAAAATGCAAAAGTCCCCCTGGAGGAGAAGGAGTTGATTAAACGAGATAGTTTTGTTAACTCCTTCCCATCCGGGGGTTCTCCCCAAGGTAAATAATATCATCTGGAATTAGCCAAAATTTAGTTTGTTACTCAGGTACATTAATACCTGGGTCCCATAGAATAATTTCATAAAAAATTTAGAATAAAAAATGTAAGGGTGGTTGATGTTTAGATAGGTGGACCATCATATTCTACTGTCCATGAACATTTCTGTTGAAGTGATTTGATTTTAGGCATGTGGATACTGTGGGTCGGCGGCGACGATGTTTTCACAGCCCCCGAAAGCACCCCTGCAGCTATCACGTGATTGTGTCCATGGCAACAGAAATGTTCATAGACAGTAGAATATGATGGTCCACCTATCTAAACATCAACCACCCTTACTTTCTTTATTCTAAATTTTTTATGAAATTATTCTGTTTTTGGCCATATTTTGCAGGACCCAGGCATTAATTAACCCTGAGTAACCAGTGTATTACTACAGTAGTGTATTACCCAGAATAAAATTCCTGATAAAGAAAGGAGTTAAGGAAACTACAAGAATACAGTACATCCAAATCAAGGCAGTCCACCTTCTAAACGTCTAACTAATATATCTTTCCTTCCAGAAGTGGAAAGCCCTCTGTCCTTCAATGTTTTTTTAAGCTCCTCCACAGACATAGACTTCGGAATTAATTTTTGGCTTTTAGGCTTTTGGCCTGTAGTCTTATGTACAACACTGTGTGACTCAAGACTGCCTGGATCTGCAAACCGTTTATCACACTGACTGCAAATAATTGGTTTAAGAACTGCAATAACTGCAGGTAATAATTTGTGCTGCTGTGCACAATCTAGAACAAGCAAGCTATCATTGCACACAGCACAGTAATGATTTCTACGTCTTTCCACCTGCCACAATCACAGTAGCAGGGAAGCTCACAATGAGAAGGGGTACGTGACTTGAAGTGGGATGTATAAGTTGGTGGTGCAGGTTGATGTTCTGGGAGATAGAAAGACCTAACATAGTTGGATCTCATTATCTGCCACCATTTTCCACCTGTTGAGCTCTTTGTTGACCTATTAGTTAACATAAGCTCCCTTTTCAGCCCAGCATGTTTGGATTCCTTTGCCTGAAGAGACAATATTCCAAAACCTACTTTGTAGCATTCATATAGCTTCCTTGGATGGTGTGGTATAGCATATCCCACTGTCCATACAGTGACATTTATGCAACCAGGAAAAAACAAAACCAAAAGATTAAAATAGAGTTGACAGAATTCCTCTAACTCGTCAAGCTCAGCAATACTGACATGAATTTTGTTGAACAATCCACCAGCATTTCTGAGGTACTGAACAGCCTTTGAAAGTGCAATACGTCTCAGTTTCTGTCCCTCTGTTTCATCATGTGATTGTAAGCAATCAACAAGTCTGTAACCATACCTAGCAAGTGATATTGCTTGCTCACCTATAAGTCGAACAGGTAGTCTGTTGAAACGTTTATTTTCATCATTATAATGCTCTTCTATCTTATGTGCAAGGTAGGCCAGCCCACATCCATAAATTGTAGTGCACGAAGAAATGGAGGACGATTTTCTAAGAGCACTGGTAAGATTAGCCTTTGCTGTACTTTCGATTCCCAATTGAGAAAATTGCATACTTTTATGACACAATTCAATATTACCTTCTATTAATGCACCAGCTTCACAAACACTATCTACTGAAATACCACTACCACCAGTTACAATATCACATTCCGATGCTGCTGCACCATCAACACCATCCTCAAATTCTTGTTCACCATCTCTGATCCTCCCACTCTCCAAAATTTCTGAGCCAACTGCTTCTGATAATATTTCAATAAATTTATGAAAAAGCTTCCTTTGCACAGACTCATTATAAATTACATCTAAAATATTCTGCCAGGCATTAATTTCACAATGCAAGGGATCTGGCCTAACTCGCTCAGCAAAGATTCCAATTCGAGATTTGCCAAGTTGTCGAATTCCATTTTCAGCCATAAATGCAAGCTTTTTGTCACGATGAGCCTTTTCATTTGTGCTAGTGGGAAGGGAATCAAGAAACTGGTTCAGTTTCTTGAGATGCTCTTCACGCACAACATTAGTGTAAGGCTTCCACTGCTTGGCATCAGTTCCAATACTTCCACCCATAGTGGAAATATCTCCTTTATACACATTAGCATAAGGTGATGGGTATGTTGCAGCTTGATTTAATTCATTGCAAGCCCAACTCTGCCAGCTCATGTCAGCACTTGGCTGAAATTCACACAGTAAAAACACTTGACTCAAGTAACAACATTTCATCAGTGTGTTGTTGCCATAGCAATTCAAGAATTTCATGCTTTTCACAAAGGCTAACACAATGCAACAGATACTGAAAATCCCTACTTCTAACCCTTTCACCTAAGTTCCAGAATGTTATACTACCTATTGACATAGTTAGCTTACTAGTTTCAGGAGCACCATCATCAGAAAACTGAAATACAAAATGAACCACACTAGCTTACGACAAAGATGTGGAAGTCTCAAATGCAGATCAATGATCATAAACACTAGCCCAGTAACAGTCCTAGTTACCCCAGGGGTATTAGGAATATGATTTACGTTACCAATATCAAGGGATTTAACAAATTTTTCAACACTTTCATCAGATATTTGATTAAGTGGAACTTGCATATCTATACCTAAACACTTCATGTTATGAGGAACCCATACTTCTTGGTCAGCATCAAAAGCAGATGACTGAGTTTTACATATAAGGTTAAACTTTCTTCGTGACAAGAAGTTTGGGTACTTAAAAGCCACAGCCTGTTTGAGGGACTTATCAGATTGATTGTAGTCTTTCAAAGCTTGGGATACTACACCTTGTATATATTTCCCCCTCTTATAATGACTAACCAAATTGTTCATGGTATCTTTATTTGCAGTAGCAGCTACAACATCCCATGCACCAAATAATGCCCCCTCTGCCCCACCATGAATAAATTCCAGGACATTCTTGCTCTCCTGTCTTCTTCTATAGCGAACACTAGAAGAACTTGAGGTGATTGTAGCGAATGTGGTAGCAGTATTTTTCCTACGGCTGCGTGAGTGTGTTTTCTGGTCCAACAGGGTCTTCAGTTTTTCATACTGCCTACTAATTTCTGCCAATTTTTCTTCTTGCTCAGCAAGATGGCTATCTATTTCTTCTTGCTTAGAGAAGGAACTGTCAAGGTCAGATTCTGTTCATAAAATAATAAAATATAGATGCTAACCATATCACAATTTTTGGAATGGTATAGTCCAAGATAAAGGGCATACAATAACCGAATATACAGTAAAAAATATATAAGTTATGCCATTTTATAGTAATAATAACACTGTAGTGTAGTGTAAAGTGTAGACAGTAAACCCATTCACTGTTGTTGTCAAAACACTTTTTGTCAAAACGCACAAACACTTACTTGCAATAGCTGCCCTCTCTTCCACAAGTTCAGCAAACGATTCTACAATCATGGCCAAACGTTTTCGGGACACAGTCGGTAAATGGCGCTGTGTTTATATTTGTTTTGTTAACTCGTTATTTCATTATTGCAACTTTAGTTTTACTATCTTATAGCCCCTCCCCCCCTCCCCCGTGCAATGTTGAGTGTTTAAGACAGGAAAACATAATAGAATACAATGTGGTGAAAAATGTTATTGCTACATTCACTTTCACATAAAATTTGCTACAACTATAAATATGACTTGATAGTAAGTTGCGCAGCTGAGAGGCAAATATTTTGGCGTTGCACTATTATTTCATCATGTTTCATGTTCTTCACATTACCATGTTAAATGTGTGACATGTTGCCATATGAAACATGAGCGAAATTACACAAATCACAACATTGCAGGGGGGAAAGGGGGGGTGTTCAAATTCATACCAAAAAGTATCGTCAGTGGCCCACCACTTTTGGCCATGATTGTCTGTGTAAGGGTGCAGACAAAAAGTACTGATTTTTGGAGCAATTTAAGGGTTCTGACGCAGAATGTCATTCCGGTTAAGTGGCAATTGATTTTTCACAGTCTTGAGAGACTTCAGTTCAGAAGACAAACCTGATGACGTCACCCAGGAACCGGAAATATATTGTTATTTACAGTATAGATATTCGTACGAAAACATATCTCGTATTTCAGGAGGTAAACGCCAAGTTATTCTGCGATGGAGGTTTTTTTATTTTTGGAAACAAATCCCCGAGACCACGCAGATCAGACTAAGTCCATGTGCACATTGTTTCGCAACATTCATCTTGGAGAACAGAATGACGTCATCGGAGTGTGACGGCTATTAGTTAATATTTTGACATTACTCACGCGCATTTCTCACCTAACATTTACAAAATATCTGCGAGTAGTTGCATCAAACTGTTATGTAAATTGTAAATGTTGATAAAAGGCCATATGCGTAAACTGTTTCTCTTAATTCCCCTTTCTCAATCGCTGATTTTCATGCATTTCCAACAGTACTCACCAATACTCAGATATAAATATATAACTTATTTATAATTTTTAAAGACAGGACTTGGGTGAGAACTGTTGGAAATGGCATTTGTAGCAAGCTGTCCGTATTTCTAGTGATACGTATATGTAGACAAACAATACATGAGTAATATTTCGTATTTATAATGTCTTCAACGTCTTTCGTATAAGAGTAAAAGACGTGTTTGACAATGAGAACTGTTAGTGAGAACTGTCGTATATGTCACCCGACTCCTTTGTTTTGTCTACAGTGTGATGCCTAATTAGGACAATGACATAATATAACTGCTTGTGTTAGTACTTTGTGCGGTACCCTTTCGTTGAAATAATCTGGTTAATTCTCGCCTTCATCGCACATTCCTCATTTATAGATGGGCAAAAGTGATGTTATTAGGCAAACGGAAATCAGATAATCACGGCCAAAAGTTTTCGGGACACAGTCGGTAAATGGCGCTGTGTTTATATTTGTTTTGTTAACTCGTTATTTCATTATTGCAACTTTAGTTTTACTATCTTATAGCCCCTCCCGCCACCCCTCCCCCGTGCAATGTTGAGTGTTTAAGACAGGAAAACATAATAGAATACAATGTGGTGAAAAATGTTATTGCTACATTCACTTTCACATAAAATTTGCTACAACTATAAATATGACTTGATAGTAAGTTGCGCAGCGGAGAGGCAAATATTTTGGCGTTGCACTATTATTTCATCATGTTTCATGTTCTTCACATTACCATGTTAAATGTGTGACATGTTGCCATATGAAACATGAGCGAAATTACACAAATCACAACATTGCAGGGGGGAAAGGGGGGGTGTTCAAATTCATACCAAAAAGTATCGTCAGTGGCCCACCACTTTTGGCCATGATTGTAGCTCATTTTGCTTTGTTGTGATACCACATTCAGTGACGGCCAGTTGTGCTTCTCTGGTTTCACATTCTTCAACCCTCTTCACCAATTTCGCCTGGCTGTCCCAAAAATGTACTTTATGGACTGGTCTCTCTGAATTACATCTTCCAGTATGTTTGTCACTCTTGCCGCACTTTCGACTTTTAGAACACAGCGCTGATGAACTAAAATTAACAAAGCCCCAAAGGGAACACGAGAAGGAAGGCTCATTCAAGATGGCGCACCGTCAGACTCCATTCAAATGCAAATTAGATCGGACTTTGAAATGCAATTTCTCACCTTTTGTTGGAACTGTTTTCCAGCTTGAACGATTAACAATAGACCAGTCTTTGATTTTGCTTTTAGAATTTGGACAGTGAATAGATTTTAACGAACAAATTTTGTCCAAATTTACGAAAATATGTACGTTTGTTAACTTTTCCGCGGATTGTGCAAATCTTTTGGAAGACTATGGGGGGGGGGGGGGGGGTTGTATAAAAGTCAAAACGTTTTATTTACAATTCCTCCACTAAGGGACCCCTTAACGGTAAATTTTGGTCCTCACAGGACCCTGTGAAAGTCCCAACTAGCCCCAGAATAAGACCTGTTTATCCGCAAATAGTCTGTTATCTTCGCACGTACGTAGCAAAATAAACACTGCGCAGCTTCCTACGGTATATTTACTTGCAAATCAGACACTAACCATCAACCCATCGTGTGCTTGTTAAAGAGGGCATCGAAATCAACGGAGAGGAGAAACTTATTAGAAAGGAAGATCGTCACTTTCTTTTCGTTAGACCAAAAGCTTATGTAGATTCTTCAGGGACAATTGGGCAAACGAGACAGAACGGTTGCGTTTGGAGTACCCCGATGATTTTGAAGTTTGTCTCGCCGGTAATCCTAAATACTCGAAACCTTTCCGCGTATTGTGCGCTGCATTGCATGATGACATGTTTCTGTTCACAGATATGGCTGAACATAATGATGTCATCAAGGTTACTCGAGAAGAGAAGTGCAAGTACCTGATTTACGAGGAGGAACGAGTGCGACATTTGCGCAAACGTGTTGAACTGGCACAGAGAGTGTGGAAAGCCGATGTCAATGAATACTCAGATTTCGAAAAAGTAAAGGGTCCGCATCTTTTGAATTTGGCATTTGCCTTTATGCCAAAAGCTGATGATATTGTATCTAATTTGCGAAGAGCAGGACCTGATATGTGGGCAGATACAAAATAACTATTAGAGAAAGAAAGTAAGTACCTTGTAGAAGAACTTGACAACTTGCAGCTACCATGTGTGAAGCCAATCTGGGCAGACTTCACTGACGCTGGTCCTGGCGTTGGCGTCACCAACTTTGAAGTGCAGTTCCGAGACGTCGAATTAGCTCGAATTCACAAAAGTGACTATCGCGTGAGATTACATCGATCTAGAGGTGACAGCGGCCAAAATGAAACGGAGAGAACAAACTCTGCTATTGGCGATAATATTGTAGATGGTGGAACAATAGAAGGGAACTACTTTAAGAAATTTGATGGACTTGAAGACGAAGAAGTAGCAAAAATGACAAGCTTCGATTACGAAAAGCACGAGGCTGACAGAATGAGCAAGAACGCTTGGCGCGTAGCATCTATTGTCCAGGAGATAATTGACGATGCTCCTGTACTAAGCGATTATATTGTTGCAATTCTTTCTGAACAAAACAAAGATTTCAATTATTTTTTCAACAAAAAACAACTAGTGAATTATGCTTCTGCAAGCAAGGAACAAAAATCAAGTGTGCCAGGCTCAGCATATTGTGATAAGATTTAAAATTGTTTTGATACCCACTATCATATAGGCCAGCTATACATGGAGTTCTTATATCGCGATGGTGAAAAAAAATCCGAATCTGAGGTCTGTAGCCATTGCTCGTGGGTGGATGACACCTGAAGCAGTCCAAAGAATACCTCAGCCACTTCCCGATCCTGATCGCCTCTACCATTTCAAGAAAGTTTACGATACTTCAAACGTCAATGAGGATGGAACGCATCGAACTCCTGATGACTATCAGCCACGCGCGTGCATCAAGAAAGCTTTTAAAGATGGGTGTTTGGAAGAGGTAGACGACGTCGAAACGTTTGCCAAGAAGCATAGTGTTGAAGCAGAATACGTTTCCGCTTAGCTAGAACATTTAAAAGGATTGGCGGCTACAGCAAAAATTCGATCAGATGCTCGCACGATAAAGAAGAGAGACCGGGCTTCAAAACCTGTTGAGGAATACAACTGGAAAGGTCTTTCTGAAGAGGGCGAACTGAAAAAGTTAAATGTGGGAGAGCTTAACAAGTATTTAGGGAAGTTTAAACTTCCTATGTCAGGGAAGAAATCAGACAAAGTGAAAATAATTCAATTTGCATGCCCTTAATAGAACCGTTGAAATTCCACAAGGCGACAACAGCAGTGATGAAGAGATTGTTGAAGAGATTGGTGAAGAGCTGGATGAAGACATTGATGACATTGTGATTTCTGAAATTTTTGAAGATGAAGAGAGCAGCGAAGGACCTAGCGTTCTGGAGAAAAATTATCCCTTATGGACAAATTTTAATAGCGACAGCGAAGATGAACTAGACTTTTTTGGATTTTAATAATATACGTTTTAATATAATACATATTATGTATTAGATTTGAAGTTTTGTTTAATAAATGAAAGTTTGCAAGATTCGATGCTCTTCTCGTATCTGCAACATTTTCTAAATATTTGGAAATAATTTACAATCGCGTTTCTAGTTTATAAATTGTTATTGTTTCAAAGAAGACATTGATTGCCATTTTTGCACTTTTGCTATATTATAAAAGTTTTGCTGTATATTAAGCTCTACATCTCTGTATCGAGCACTCTACTTATTGGAAAATACCCATGCTTTGGTCAACTTACCTACCTACCTACCTACCTACCTACCTACCTACCTACCTACCTATATATATATATATATATATATATATATATATATATATATATAAGTGAGTTTTGGTTCACGAAATGTTAGAGAGTGCTCAATACCATATATAGATAGAGCAAAATACAAAGTATGAAGTATAGTTTTACCTTAAAGTCTTCGCTACCAGAGGTTTCACCCTAAATGGGATCATCAGGCGACTGAAAAATATCGGTTAGTGGGCTGCTTAAATGCGTTAGTTGGGGCGTGGGTGTGGGCGTCGAAACGTCCGGCGCATTCATTTAGAGCGTGGGTGTGGGCATCGAAACGTTGCGCGCATTCCTTTGATTGTTTAGGTTGATGATCCGAAATCTATTTTTGTGCCGACACGTCGAAACTATTTCTGATCTTTTGTTTAGTAAGAGTTGTTTGTCTCCCTTCATGAAGAAAAGTTTTTCGTCCAAACATAAATTGCATCTTTTTGATCCTCCCGTGTAAGAAATTGAGTGTTTTAGTATAGACCAGGTTATGTCGAAACTTTGGGTTTTTTTCTTTTAGATTCCAAATGTATTTCGAAAGTTCCGTCTCATTTGAATACTTTTTATTCTGGAAAGATTTAGTATGGTTACGATATCACTCTTTAAATGTGCTTGCTGTCATGCCAATGTATTGCTTAGTGATGTTCGTGTTGCTTATGGAAATAGATGCCTTGTATACTATGTTGTTTGTCATGCATTGCCCACGTAGGGGGCAATTGTCCTTAATCCTGCAATTGCAACTGCTTGTAACTATGTTTCGTGGCTTGCTTTTCCTGATTGTGCGTGAATTATGTTTCGTGATAATAGACTTGACGTTGTTCATGCAACTATAGCTAATCTTGACTGTGTTTCTGTTAAAAAGTTTGTGAAGCTTGTGTCCTGGTGGGAAGTGCTTGTCAATAAGGCTAAGAAAGTTGCGTCCTATGTTTGTTTTGACATTTTTGCTAAATGGTGGGTTAAACCAGATGATATTGCGGTGTCTATTTCTGCTTGTTTGCTGTGCTTCTTGTGTGTAGTTTAGCTCATGGTTGAAATTGCTGCGCCTTAATGCATCTTGGTAAATTGGTGCGGTTTCATGGAATGTCCGCTCGTCAGACGAGAGGAGGGAAATGCGCTTGTTGATTGATGTAGGTAGCTGTCTTAAAATGCTTGGTGGGTGGTTTGATTGCTTGTTTATGTATAATGGATCGTCATTGGGCTTTCGAAAAGGTTTGTATTTTCCATTGCTTAGGTCGAAAGTAACGTCTAAAAAGTTTACTGAAATTAAATTTGCTTCTGCCGTGATTTTTAAGCCAAACTGTTCGAAACTTTTGTGAAGATCTTTTCTTGTTTTGTCTGCCAATCGTGCGGTCTTATTTTTTAGTACTGCCAATCCGTCGTCTCTATATAGGCCAATATTTTGGTTGCCAAACTTTTTCCCTAGGTCGTTTAGAATGAAAAGGCCTACTAGTTCGCATACTTCAGCGCCGTCATAGCTACCCATGGTAACATCAAATAAACTGTTGCTGTCTTTTTTTATCCACGGTTTTTCGTTGTTGAAAAGGAGCGATTTTCTAGCGTGTTTTACTATTGAAATGTCACTTTCGGTAATGATAGCCAAATTTCTGGCTCAAGATAATGCTTGGTCCAGGGGGTCTTCAGAAATTGAAGGGTAGAAATTAACAATGTCAAACGAAATGAAGGTATGTCTGCTTTTCTCTTCAATGTTGCCAAACCATTCGATTACTTCTTGTGTGTTTCTCCATTGATTTACGTTCAAAATGTTCCTTAACTTAGAGTTGATTTTATCAAGAATTACTTTGCTGAGCTTTCCGGACTCACTTTTAGCAGGATTAATTAATCGGCATGTTGGGTTGTTTTCGAAATTATCCTTATGGTCTTTGAGTGAAATAAATGTTTCGCGTTTTTTCATGTGTTCAATACGGTCGCCAATTCCCAAGTTATTCGAAATGTGTTTCAGTTCATTGTCTATCTGTTCTATGGTGCCCTCTGATCCATGTTTATATGTTTTTGTTATATTGTCATGCAAAAGATTGTTGTATGTGTCGAGCGAGGTTTCATAAATGTTTCTAGTTTTGTCGGCGAAAACAAAAATATTAGGTGACGAATTAATTTTCTTCAAATCGTTTGCCAAAGATTCCTGAAATGGATTGCTCGTATGCCGAAATTTGGTGTTTTCAATGAGTTTTATTAAGTCGTCTTCGAAAGGTTTAATATCCAAAACAGTGGGAGGTGTTTTGTTAGAAGGCAGTCCGAAATGGTTATTTTTTGACGGGTTTCTGTCACCATTAAGAAAAAAGTGAGCTTTCCATCTCATACGTTTTATTACGCTTTCAACTTTTTCGATCAAATCTTTCAAATAAGCATCTTGTGGTGGTATTGGAATGTTTTTCAGTGAATGGTCAAAGCGAAATTTTCGCATTTTTAAGGTATAATACTATAAAACTACAAAACTACGTAAACAAGAGTGCACAACCGGTATACGGGTGCGAATATAAGTGAGTTTTGGTTCACGAAATGTTAGAGAGTGCTCAATACCATATATAGATAGAGCAAAATACAAAGTATGAAGTATAGTTTTACCTTAAAGTCTTCGCTACCAGAGGTTTCACCCTAAACGGGATCATCAGGCGACTGAAAAATATCGGTTAGTGGGCTGCTTAAATGCGTTAGTTGGGGCGTGGGTGTGGGCGTCGAAACGTCCGGCACATTCATTTGGAGCGTGGGTGTGGGCGTCGAAACGTTGCGCGCATTCCTTTGATTGTTTAGGTTGATATATGCACGCACGAAAATCACTTCTATTTAACAACGGCCAAGCATGGACGAAGAAAAACAGCACCACTACATTCCACGTAACAATGGGTAGCTACGACGGGGCCGAGATTTGTGAACTGGTTGGCCTATTCATCCTAGACTCACTGGAGAAACGATTTAACATTAATCTCGGTTTATACAGAGACGACGGCTTGGCTGCACTTAAGACCACGTCAGGAAGACTGGCAGATAAAACAAGAAAATAATTAAGCAGCTTTTTCGAAACCGAATTCGGCCTGAAGATTACCGCAAAAGCAAATCTACAGATTGTCAACTTCCTCGACATTACCTTTGACCTAACGAACGGAACATACAAACCCTACCGAAAACCTAATGACGAACCACTTTACATCAACCGTTTATCGAACCACCCACCATCAATCACCCGACAATTACCCTCATCGATAAACAAACGAATCAACAAACTTTCATGCAACCAAGAAACGTTCAACGAAGCTGCCCCACTATACAATGACGCTCTTAAACGAAGCAACTTCGACGCAACCTTGACGTACGGACCATGGGCGGATCTAGGAATTTTTTAGTGTACGTCAAAACACGGAAGTTGCGCATTCAAGGGGGGTCCGGGGGGATGGGCCCCCCGTAAAATTTTTGAAATTTGGCTCTCTGAAATGGCATTTCCCGCATTCTGACAAGATTTTTTAGAAAAATCTTACAGTTCTAATTTGGGTTTTTTATACCACATTTTACGATTTTTAAAAAAAAATACGATTTTGCACTTTTTTAATCGTTATTGGAGACAACTTTTACGACTGTTTCGCTCCATGTCAGAGCTCATCAGCATGCCTATGAATCACTGTTGTACAGTGAATCCGACATGGACAGGCCCCACCCTAGCCTTAGCTGCCAAGCAATTTCTTCTCTGATTAGAAGAATTATGAATAGAGTAATTAAGTAAATCGACCATATTGGACATTTTTTAGACATAGAGGAGCGTATCTCTCTACATCATCCTGGTCATCTTAATTCTTAACCCTTTATCTACCCTGAGCTGTCTGGTTTTGAGGCGCCAGATACTCGCCTAAAGAGAAAGAATTACGAATAGAGAAAAATAGACCATATAGGACATTTCATGGACATAGAGAGGAGCTCACCTCTCTACATCATCCTGGTCATCTTTACTACCTAATAGTTTACCCCTTGTCTACCCTGAGCTGTCTGGTTTTGAGGCGCCAGATACTCGCCTAATGAGAGAGAATTATGAATAGAGAAAAATAGACCATATAGGACATTTCATGGACATAGAGAGGAGCTCACCTCTCTACATCATCCTGGTCATACTAACTAGTAGCTACCGATTAACAAGAAAAGACTGCATACTCTTACTGAAATGTTTATTTATTTTAAATATTTATTGTGTATTTAATAATTATTGCAATAAAATATACAGTACATCAAATGAATAGAATGTTTAAATTAGTTCAATTCTCCTGCTGTCAGCAGAAAATTTATCAATAACCTGCTGAACAGAAGGTTCTATATCTTGATGGATTTCCATCAATGCCAAGCCATTTAACCGTTCTTCTACCATGGTGCTCCTTGTATAATATTTCAGCCTACGCATGGCTGAAAAAGAGCGTTCACATTCACAAGATGTAACAGGCAAAGTAGCAAGAATTCGAAGAACAACTTTGATGTTTGCAAAAGAATCAATGCTTATAGCTTTAAGTGTGGATGCAACACTATTGGGGCATGTACCTTTATAACTTACCCAATATGTCTGCCACAATTCCAACTCACCATCTAAGGCAAGAGGATTTGGAAGGTCATCTTCGTAAAAATTTGAAAATTTGTTAAATGTCTGCTTCCAGCTAATAATACCAGTATTGTTTATCAAGGGTATCATTTTGCTAGGAATAATACTTAACCCATAAATGGCATTAACACTACTTACATCAAATCTGGTCTTAAGATCAGAAATAAGGTGGTCTAAAACAGGAATTGTAAGTGTGCGCTTATAATACTCAGAAGCATCAGAAGCAGGGAGATGTCTAGAACATGTCCTAGGTAGAGACACCTCAACTTCAATTTCAGCAGCTAAAGTGAGAGCCTCGCTATACCAATGGCCATGGTGATAATCAATCATATTGCGGGCTGTGTTACAAAGATTCTTTAGTGTCTGTACCAATTCAATACCATCAAGTATATCATTATTCTTAGCCTGCAATAACTGTGTAACAGGGAGAGTCAAATCAAAAATATGCCTAGTGATAACCAGAGACACAATAAACTGAAAAGAAGAAATCATTGCTAAAAATGAGGTGGCTTGAGAAGAAGTGCTAGGATTACATTGTCTCTCTTCATTCAAACTCATTTCCTTTAAAGTAAAAAATATTGGAATAAATAAGTCCTCAAAAACATTCATACCATCAATACGCTCTACCCACCTTGTTCTACAGACATCTTTCAATTTCTTTTTTTTGCTATCTTTGCTGTGGATTAAAATGTTTTTCTCAAATATTATTTGGCGATTCTGAGAATTGTTAAAAAAAGATGACAGTTCCTTTACCTGTGTCATGATATTCTTTACGATTGGCACTGAACAAGCATGACAAATAACTAAATTTAGTTTATGGCTATAACAGTGAGTGTAAAGAGCTTTTTGGTTAAGCCGCAAAATGTGTGCAGAAAGCCCATTTATATGGCCAGCAACAGCACCAGCTCCATCATAACCTTGACCTCGACAATCTTCAATATTCAGTGAGAGGTCAGCTAATGCTTTTAAAATAACTGCTGCTAGGTCTGCACCAGCTAGCCCCCATTTGCAATGTATGAATTTGATGAAGTCTTCTCTTATGTTCAAGTTACTATCAACAAATCGCAAAACTAAAGACAGAATATTGAGATTTTTTGACCACCCTGGCCCTGCGACAAAATTTTGAGATTTTTTGACAACCCCGGCCCTGCGACTAAATTTTGAGATTTATTGACCACTTCGGACTTGCGACGAAATTTTGAGATTTTTTCACCACCCCGGCACCGCTACAAAATTATGAGATTTTTTGACCACCCGGGTCCTGCGACAGAATTTTGAGATTTTTTGACACCCCGGCCCGGCCACAAAATTTTGAGATTTTTTGACAACACCGGCCCTGCGACTAAATTTTGAGATTTATTGACCACCCCGGCCAGCGACAAAATTTTGAGATTTTTTTACCACCCCGGCCGTGGGACAGAATATTGAGATTTTTTGACCACCCTGGCCCTGCGACTAAATTTAGAGATTTTTTGACCACCCGGGCCCTGCGCCAGAATTTTGAGATTTTTTGACCACACCGGCCCTGGTACAAAATTTTGAGATTTATTGGCCACCCTGGTCCTGCGACAAAATTTTGAGATTTTTTTACCTCTCCGGACCTGTGACGAAATTTTGAGATTTTTTGACCACCCCGGCCCTGCGACTAAATTTTGAGATTTATTGGCCACCCCGGGCCTGGGACAAAATTTTGAGATTTTTTTACCACGCCGGCCATGGGACAGAATATTGAGATTTATTGGCCACCCCGGTCCTGCGACAAAATTTTGAGATTTTTTTACCTCTCCGGACCTGTGACGAAATTTTGAGATTTTTTGACCACACCGGCCCTGGTACAAAATTTTGAGATTTATTGGCCACCCTGGTCCTGCGACTAAATTTTGAGATTTATTGGCCACCCCGGGCCTGGGACAAAATTTTGAGATTTTTTTACCACGCCGGCCATGGGACAGAATATTGAGATTTATTGGCCACCCCGGTCCTGCGACAAAATTTTGAGATTTTTTTACCTCTCCGGACCTGTGACGAAATTTTGAGATTTTTTGACCACACCGGCCCTGGTACAAAATTTTGAGATTTATTGGCCACCCCGGTCCTGCGACAAAATTTTGAGATTTTTTTACCTCTCCGGACCTGTGACGAAATTTTGAGATTTTTTGACCACCCCGGCCCTGCGACTAAATTTTGAGATTTATTGGCCACCCCGGGCCTGGGACAAAATTTTGAGATTTTTTTACCACGCCGGCCATGGGACAGAATATTGAGATTTTTTGACCACCCTGGCCCTGCGACAAAATTTTGAGATTTTTTGACCACCCGGGTCCTGCGACAGAATTTTGAGATTTTTTGACCACCCCGGCCCTGGTACAAAATTTTGAGATTTTTTGACCACCCCGGCCCTGCGACTAAATTTTGAGATTTATTGGCCACCCCGGTCCTGCGACAAAATTTTGAGATTTTTTTACCTCTCCAGACCTGTGACGAAATTTTGAGATTTTTTGACCACCTTGGCCCTGCGACTAAATTTTGAGATTTATTGACCACCCCGGCCAGCGACAAAATTTTGAGATTTTTTTACCACCCCGGCCGTGGGACAGAATATTGAGATTTTTTGACCACCCTGGCCCTGCGACAAAATTTTGAGATTTTTTGACCACCCGGGCGCTGCGCCAGAATTTTGAGATTTTTTGACCACACCGGCCCTGGTACAAAATTTTGAGATTTTTTGACCACCCTGGCCCTGCGACAAAATTTTGAGATTTTTTGACCACCCGGGCCCTGCGGCAAAATTTTAAAATTTTTTGACCACCCGGGTCCTGCGACAGAATTTTGAGATTTTTTGACCACCGCGGCCCTGCCACAAAATTTTGAGATTTTTTGACCACCCTGGCCCTGCGACAAAATTTTGAGATTTTTTGACCACCCGGGCCCTGCGACAGAATTTTGAGATTTATTGACCACTTCGGGCCTGGGTCAAAATTTTGAGATTTTTTTACCACCCCGGCCGTGGGACGGAATATTGAGATTTTTTGACCACCCTGGTGCTGCGACAAAATTTTGAGAATTTTTGACCACCCGGCCCTGCGACAAAAATTTTAAGATTTTTTGACCACCCGGGTACTGCGACAGAATTTTGAGATTTTTTGACCATCCCGGCCCTGCGACAAAATTTTGAGATTTTTTTTACCACCCCGGCCGCGGGACAGAATATTGAGATTTTTTGACCACCCTGGCCCTGCGACAAAATTTTGAGATTTTTTGACCACCCCGGCCCTGCTACAAAATTTTGAGATTTTTTGACCATCCCGGCCCTGCGACAAAATTTTGAGATTTTTTTTACCACCCCGGCCGTTTGACAGAATATTGAGATTTTTTGACCACCCTGGCCATGCGACAAAATTTGAGATTTTTTGACCACCCCGGCCCTGCGACAAAATTTTGAGATTTTTTGACCACCCCGGCCCTGTGTCTAAATTTTGACATTTTTTTTACCACCCCGGCCATGCGACGAAATATTGAGATTTTTTGACCACCCTGGCCGTGCGACAAAATTTTGAGATTTTTTTACCACCCCGGCCGTGGGACAGAATATTGAGATTTTTTGACCACCCTGGCCCTGCGACAAAATTTTGAGATTTTTTGACCACCCGGGCGCTGCGCCAGAATTTTGAGATTTTTTGACCACACCGGCCCTGGTACAAAATTTTGAGATTTTTTGACCACCCTGGCCCTGCGACAAAATTTTGAGATTTTTTGACCACCCGGGCCCTGCGGCAAAATTTTAACATTTTTTGACCACCCGGGTCCTGCGACAGAATTTTGAGATTTTTTGACCACCGCGGCCCTGCCACAAAATTTTGAGATTTTTTGACCACCCTGGCCCTGCGACAAAATTTTTAGATTTTTTGACCACCCGGGCCCTGCGTCAGAATTTTGAGATTTTTTGACCACTTCGGGCCTGGGTCAAAATTTTGAGATTTTTTGACCACCCCGGCACCGCTACAAAATTATGAGATTTTTTGACAAGCCGGGCCCTGCGACAGAATTTTGAGATTTATTGACCACCCCGGGCCTGGGTCAAAATTTTGAGATTTTTTTACCACCCCGGCCGTGGGACGGAATATTGAGATTTTTTGACCACCCGGGTACTGCGACAGAATTTTGAGATTTTTTGACCATCCCGGCCCTGCGACAAAATTTTGAGATTTTTTTTACCACCCCGGCCGCGGGACAGAATATTGAGATTTTTTGACCACCCTGGCCCTGCGACAAAATTTTGAGATTTTTTGACCACCCCGGCCCTGCTACAAAATTTTGAGATTTTTTGACCATCCCGGCCCTGCGACAAAATTTTGAGATTTTTTTTACCACCCCGGCCGTTTGACAGAATATTGAGATTTTTTGACCACCCTGGCCCTGCGACAAAATTTTGAGATTTTTTGACCACCCCGGCCCTGCCACAAAATTTTGAGATTTTTTGACCACCCCGGCCCTGTGTCTAAATTTTGACATTTTTTTTACCACCCCGGCCATGCGACGAAATATTGAGATTTTTTGACCACCCTGGCCGTGCGACAAAATTTTGAGATTTTTTGACCACTTCGGACCTGCGACGAAATTTTGAGACTTTTTCACCACCCCGGCACCACTACAAAATTATGAGATTTTTTGACCACCCGGGCCCTGCGACAAAATTTTGAGATATTTTGAGCACCCCAGCGCTGCGACAAAATTTTGAGATTTTTTGACGACCCGGGCCCTGCGACAAAATTTTGAGATTTTTTGACCACCCCGGCCCTGACACAAAATTTTGAGATTTTTTGACCACCCGGGCCCTGTGACAAAATTTTAAGATTTTTTGACCACCCGGGCCCTGCGACTATATTTTGAGGTTTATTGACAACCCCGGCCCTGCGACAAAATTTTGAGATTTTTTTACGACTCCAGAACTGTAATGAAATTTTGAGATTTTTTGAACACCCGGGCACCACTACAAATTTTTGAGATTTTTTGGCCACCCGGGCCCTGCAACAGAATTTTGAGATTTTTTGACCACACCTGCCATGCGACTAAATTTTGAAATTTTTTTACCACCCCGGCCATGCGACAGAATTTTGAGATTTTTTGACCACCCTGGCCCTGCGACAAAATTTTGAGAATTTTTGACCACCCGGGCCCTGCGACAAAATTTTAAGATTTTTTGACCACACCGGCCCTGGTACAAAATTTTGAGATTTTTTGAAAACCCCGGCCATGGGAAAGAATATTGAGATTTTTTGACCAGCCGGGCCCTGCGACAGAATTTTGAGATTTTTTGACCACACCGGCCCTGGTACAAAATTTTGAGATTTTTTGACCACCCCGGCCCTGCACTAAATTTTGAGATTTATTGGCCACCCCGGTCCTGCGACAAAATTTTGAGATTTTTTTACCTCTCCGGACCTGTGACGAAATTTTGAGATTTTTTGACCATCCCGGCCCTGCGACAGAATATTGAGATTTTTTGACCACCTTGGCCCTGCGACTAAATTTTGAGATTTATTGACCACCCCGGGCAGCGACAAAATTTTGAGATTTTTTTACCACCCCGGCCGTGGGACAGAATATTGAGATTTTTTGACCACCCTGGCCCTGCGACAAAATTTTGAGATTTTTTGACCACCCGGGCGCTGCGCCAGAATTTTGAGATTTTTTGACCACACCGGCCCTGGTACAAAATTTTGAGATTTTTTGACCACCCCGGCCCTGCACTAAATTTTGAGATTTATTGGCCACCCCGGTCCTGCGACAAAATTTTGAGATTTTTTTACCTCTCCGGACCTGTGACGAAATTTTGAGATTTTTTGACCATCCCGGCCCTGCGACAGAATATTGAGATTTTTTGACCACCTTGGCCCTGCGACTAAATTTTGAGATTTATTGACCACCCCGGGCAGCGACAAAATTTTGAGATTTTTTTACCACCCCGGCCGTGGGACAGAATATTGAGATTTTTTGAGCACCCTGGCCCTGCGACAAAATTTTGAGATTTTTTGACCACCCGGGCGCTGCGCCAGAATTTTGAGATTTTTTGACCACACCGGCCCTGGTACAAAATTTTGAGATTTTTTGAAAACCCCGGCCATGGGAAAGAATATTGAGATTTTTTGACCACCCGGGCCCTGCGACAGAATTTTGAGATTTTTGGCCACACCGGCCCTGGTACAAAATTTTGAGATTTTTTGACCACCCCGGCCCTGCGACTAAATTTTGAGATTTATTGGCCACCCCGGTCCTGCGACAAAATTTTGAGATTTTTTTACCTCTCCGGACCTGTGACGAAATTTTGAGATTTTTTGACCACCCCTGCCCTGCGACTAAATTTTGAGATTTATTGGCCACCCCGGGCTTGGGACAAAATTTTGAGATTTTTTTTCCACCCCGGCCGTGGGACAGAATATTGAGATTTTTTGACCACCCTGGCCCTGCGACAAAATTTCGAGATTTTTTGACCACCCGGGCCCTGCGCCAGAATTTTGAGATTTTTTGACAACCCGGCCCCTGCGCCAGAATTTTGAGATTTTTTGACCACTTCGGACCTGCGACGAAATTTTGAGATTTTTTGACCACCCCGGCACCGCTACAAAATTATGAGATTTTTTGACCACCCGGGCCCTGCAACAGAATTTTGAGATTTTTTTACCACCCGGGCCATGGGACAGAATATTGAGATTTTTTTACCACCCGGGCCATGGGACAGAATATTGAGATTTTTTGACCACCCTGGCCCTGCGACAAAATTTTGAGATTTTTTTTACCACCCCGGCCCTGCGACAAAATTTTGAGATTTTTTTTACCACCCCGGCCGTGCGACAGAATATTGAGATTTTTTGACCACCCGGCCCCTGCGCCAGAATTTTGAGATTTTTTTACCTCTCCGGACCTGTGACGAAATTTTGAGATTTTTTGACCACCCCGGCCCTGCGACAGAATATTGAGATTTTTTGACAACACCGGCCCTGCGACTAAATTTTGAGATTTTTTGACCACCCCGGCCAGGGACAAAATTTTGAGATTTTTTTACCACCCCGGCCGTGGGACAGAATATTGAGATTTTTTGACCACCCTGGCCCTGCGACAAAATTTTGAGATTTTTTGACCACCCGGGCGCTGCGCCAGAATTTTGAGATTTATTGACCACCCCGGGCCTGGGTCAAAATTTTGAGATTTTTTTACCACCTGGGCCATGGGACAGAATATTGAGATTTTTTGACCACCGTGGCGCTGCGACAAAATTTTGAGATTTTTTGACCACCCGGGCACTGCGACAGAATTTTGAGATTTTTTGGCCACCCCGGCCCTGCCACAAAATTTTGAGATTTTTTGACAACACCGGCCCTGCGACTAAATTTTGAGATTTATTGACCACCTCGGCCCTGCGGCAAAATTATAAGATTTTTTGACCACCCGGGTCCTGCGACAGAATTTTGAGATTTTTTGACCACCGCAGCCCTGCGACAAAATTTTGAGATTTTTTTTACCACCCCGGCCGTGCGACAGAATATTGAGATTTTTTGACCACCCTGGCCCTGCGACAAAATTTTGAGATTTTTTGACCACCCGGGCCCTGCGTCAGAATTTTGAGATTTTTTGACCACTTCGGACCTGCGACGAAATTTTGAGATTTTTTGACCACCCCGGCACCGCTACAAAATTATGAGATTTTTTGACCAGCCGGGCCCTGCGACAAAATTTTGAGATATTTTGAGCACCCCAGCGCTGCGACAAAATTTTGAGATTTTTTGACGACCCGGGCCCTGCGACAGAATTTTGAGATTTTTTGACCACCCCGGCCCTGACACAAAATTTTGAGATTTTTTGACCACCCCGGCCCTGTGTCTAAATTTTGAGATTTTTTTACCAACCCGGCCATGCGATGAAATATTGAGATTTTTTGACCACCTGGCCCTGCGACAAAATTTTGAGATTTTTTGACCACCCGGGCCCTGTGACAAAATTTTAAGATTTTTTGACCACCCGGGCCCTGCGACTATATTTTGAGATTTATTGACAACCCCGGCCCTGCGACAAAATTTTGAGATTTTTTTACGACTCCAGAACTGTGATGAAATTTTGAGATTTTTTGACCACCCGGCACCACTACAAATTTTGAGATTTTTTGACCACCCGGGCCCTGGAACAGAATTTTGAGATTTTTTGACCACCCCTGCCATGCGACTAAATTTTGAGATTTTTTTACCACCCCGGCCATGCGACAGAATTTTGAGATTTTTTGACCACCCGGGCCCTGTGACAAAATTTTAAGATTTTTTGACCACCCGGGCCCTGCGACTATATTTTGAGATTTATTGACAACCCCGGCCCTGCGACAAAATTTTGAGATTTTTTTACGACTCCAGAACTGTGATGAAATTTTGAGATTTTTTGACCACCCGGGCACCACTACAAATTTTTGAGATTTTTTGACCACCCGGGCCCTGGAACAGAATTTTGAGATTTTTTGACCACCCCTGCCATGCGACTAAATTTTGAAATTTTTTTACCACCCCGGCCATGCGACAGAATATTGAGATTTTTTGACCACCCAGGCCGTGGATAAAATTTTGAGATTTTTTGACCACCTCGATTCTGGACAAAATTTTGAGATTTTTTCACCACGCCGGCACCGCTACGAAATTATGAGAATTTTTGACCACCCGGCCCTGCGACAGAATTTTGAGATTTTTTGACCACTTTGGACCTGCGACTAAATTTTGAGATTTTTTTACCACCCCGGCAGCGCTACAAATTTTTGAGATTTTTTGACCACCCTGGCCCTGCGACAAAATTTTGAGATATTTTGAGCAACCGGGCCCTGCGACAGAATTTTGAGATTTTTTGACCACTTCGGACCTGCGACGAAATTTTGAGATTTTTTCACCACCCGGGCCCTGTCACAAAATTTTAAGATTTTTTGACCACCCGGGCCCTGCGACTATATTTTGAGATTTTTTTACGACTCCAGAACTGTGATGAAATTTTGAGATTTTTTGACCACCCGGGCACCACTACAAATTTTTGAGATTTTTTGACCACCCGGGCCCTGGAACAGAATTTTGAGATTTTTTGACCATCCCTGCCATGCGACTAAATTTTGAAATTTTTTTACCACCCCGGCCATGCGACAGAATATTGAGATTTTTTGACCACCCAGGCCGTGGATAAAATTTTGAGATTTTTTCACCACCTCGATTCTGGACAAAATTTTGAGATTTTTTCACCACGCCGGCACCGCTACGAAATTATGAGAATTTTTGACCACCCGGCGCTGCGACAGAATTTTTTGAGATTTTTTGACCACTTTGGACCTGCGACTAAATTTTGAGATTTTTTTACCACCCCGGCACCGCTACAAATTTTTGAGATTTTTTGACCACCCTGGCCCTGCGACAAAATTTTGAGATATTTTGAGCACCCGGGCCCTGCGACAGAATTTTGAGATGTTTTGACCACTTCGGACCTGCGACGAAATTTTGAGATTTTTTCACCACCCCGGCACCGCTACAAAATTATGAGAATTTTTGACCACCCGGCCCTGCGACAGAATTTTGAGATTTTTTGACCACTTCGGACCTGCGACTAAATTTTGAGATTTTTTGACCACCCCAGCACCGCTACAAAATTATGAGAATTTTTGACCACCCGGCCCTGCGACAGAATTTTGAGATTTTTTGACCACTTCGGACCTGCGACTAAATTTTGAGATTTTTTTACCACCCCGGCACCGCTACAAATTTTTGAGATTTTTTGACCACCCTGGCCCTGCGACAAAATTTTGAGATATTTTGAGCACCCGGGCCCTGCGACAGAATTTTGAGATTTTTTGACCACTTCGGACCTGCGACGAAATTTTGAGATTTTTTCACCACCCCGGCACCGCTACAAAATTATGAGATTTTTTGACCACCCGGCCCTGCGACAGAATTTTGAGATTTTTTGACCACTTCGGAACTGCGACGAAATTTTGAGATTTTTTTACCACCCCGGCACCGCTACAAATTTTTGAGATTTTTTGACCACCCTGGCACTGCGACAAAATTTTGAGATATTTTGAGCACCCCAGCGCTGCGACAAAATTTTGAGATTTTTTGACCACCCGGGCCCTGCGACAGAATTTTGAGATTTTTTGACCACCCCGGCCCTGCCACAAAATTTTGAGATTTTTTGACCACCCCGGCCCTGTGTCTAAATTTTGAGATTTTTTTACCACCCTGGCCCTGCGACAAAATTTTGAGAATCTTTGACCACTTCGGTCCTGCGACGAAATTTTGAGATTTTTTCACCACCCTGGCCCTGCGACAAAATTTTGAGATATTTTGAGCACCCGGGCCCTGCGACAGAATTTTGAGATTTTTTGACCACTTCGGACCTGCGACTAAATTTTGAGATTTTTTGACCACCCCAGCACCGCTACAAAATTATGAGAATTTTTGACCACCCGGCCCTGCGACAGAATTTTGAGATTTTTTGACCACTTCGGACCTGCGACTAAATTTTGAGATTTTTTTACCACCCCGGCACCGCTACAAATTTTTGAGATTTTTTGACCACCCTGGCCCTGCGACAAAATTTTGAGATATTTTGAGCACCCGGGCCCTGCGACAGAATTTTGAGATTTTTTGACCACTTCGGACCTGCGACGAAATTTTGAGATTTTTTCACCACCCCGGCACCGCTACAAAATTATGAGATTTTTTGACCACCCTGGCCCTGCGACAAAATTTTGAGATATTTTGAGCAACCGGGCCCTGCGACAGAATTTTGAGATTTTTTGACCACTTCGGACCTGCGACGAAATTTTGAGATTTTTTCACCACCCCGGCACCGCTACAAAATTATGAGATTTTTTGACCACCCGGCCCTGCGACAGAATTTTGAGATTTTTTGACCACTTCGGAACTGCGACGAAATTTTGAGATTTTTTTACCACCCCGGCACCGCTACAAATTTTTGAGATTTTTTGACCACCCTGGCACTGCGACAAAATTTTGAGATATTTTGAGCACCCCAGCGCTGCGACAAAATTTTGAGATTTTTTGACCACCCGGGCCCTGCGACAGAATTTTGAGATTTTTTGACCACCCCGGCCCTGCCACAAAATTTTGAGATTTTTTGACCACCCCGGCCCTGTGTCTAAATTTTGAGATTTTTTTACCACCCGGCCTGCGACGAAATATTGAGATTTTTTGACCACCCTGGCCCTGCGACAAAATTTTGAGAATCTTTGACCACTTCGGTCCTGCGACGAAATTTTGAGATTTTTTCACCACCCTGGCACCCGGGCCCTGCGACAAAATTTTGAGATTTTTTGACCACCGGGCCCTGCGACAGAATTTTGAGATTTTTTTGACCACCTCGGCCCTGCGACAAAATTTTGAGATTTTTTGACCACCCGGCCCTGCGACAAAATTTTGAGATTTTTTGACAACCCGGCCCTGCGACAAAATTTTGAGATTAATAGACCACCCCGGCACTGCGACACAATTTTGAGATTTTTTGACCACCCCGGCCATGCGACAAAATTTTGAGATTTTTTGACCACCCGGCCGTGCGACAAAATTTTGAGATTTTTTGACCACCTCGGCCGTGCGACAAAATTTTGAGATTTTTTTCACCACCCGGCACCGCTACAAAATTTTGAGATTTTTTGACCACCCCCGGGCCCTGGGACAGAATTTTGAGATTTTTTGACCACCCTGGTCCCATGCGACAAAATTTTGAGATTTTTTTGACCACCCGGGACCTGCGACAGAATTTTGAGATTTTTTGACCACCCGGCCCTGGTACAAAATTTTGAGATTTATTGACCACCCTGCGACAAAATTTTGAGATTTTTTTACCTCCCGGACCTGTGACGAAATTTTGAGATTTTTTGACCACCCGGCCCTGCGACAAAATTTTGAGATTTTTTGACCACCCCGGCCCTGCGACAAAATTTTGAGATTTTTTTACCTCTCCGGCCTGTGACGAAATTTTGAGATTTTTTTGACCACCCTGGCCCTGCGACAAAATTTTCAGATTTTTTGACCACCCCGGCCCTGCGAGAGAATTTTCAGATTTTTTGACCACCCCGGACCTGCGACAAAATTTTCAGATTTTTTGACCACCCCGGCCCTGCGACAAAATTTTGAGATTTTTTGACCACCCCGGCCCTGCGACACAATTTTGAGATTTTTTGACCACCCCGGCATGCGACAAAATTTTGAGATTTTTTTACCACCCCGGTCATGCGACAAAATTTTGATATTTTTTGACCACCCCGGTCCTGCGACAAAATTTTGAGATTTTTTGACCACCCCGGACCTGCGACAAAATTTTGAGATTTTTTGACCACCCCGGACCTGCGACAAAATTTTGAGATTTTTTGACCATCCCGGACTGCGACAAAATTTTGAGATTTTTTGACCACCCAGGACCTGCGACATAATTTTGAGATTTTTTGACCACCCCGGACCTGCGACAAAATTTTGAAATTTTTTGACCACCCCGGTTCTGCGCCAAAATTTTGAGATTTTTTGTCCACCTCGGACTTTCGACAAAATTTTGAGATTTTTTGACCTCCCCGGACCTGCGACCATATTTTGAGATTTTTTGACCACTCCAGGCCCTGCGACGAAAATTTTGAGATTTTTTGACCACCCGGCCCTGCGGCAAAATTTTAAAATTTTTTTGACCACCCGGGTCCTGCGACAGAATTTTGAGATTTTTTGACCACCGCGGCCCTGCCACAAAATTTTGAGATTTTTTGACCACCCTGGCCCTGCGACAAAATTTTGAGATTTTTTGACCACCCGGGCCCTGCGACAGAATTTTGAGATTTATTGACCACTTCGGGCCTGGGTCAAAATTTTGAGATTTTTTTACCACCCCGGCCGTGGGACGGAATATTGAGATTTTTTGACCACCCTGGTGCTGCGACAAAATTTTGAGAATTTTTGACCACCCGGGCCCTGCGACAAAAATTTTAAGATTTTTTGACCACCCGGGTACTGCGACAGAATTTTGAGATTTTTTGACCATCCCGGCCCTGCGACAAAATTTTGAGATTTTTTTTACCACCCCGGCCGCGGGACAGAATATTGAGATTTTTTGACCACCCTGGCCCTGCGACAAAATTTTGAGATTTTTTGACCACCCCGGCCCTGCTACAAAATTTTGAGATTTTTTGACCATCCCGGCCCTGCGACAAAATTTTGAGATTTTTTTTACCACCCCGGCCGTTTGACAGAATATTGAGATTTTTTGACCACCCTGGCCCTGCGACAAAATTTTGAGATTTTTTGACCACCCCGGCCCTGCCACAAAATTTTGAGATTTTTTGACCACCCCGGCCCTGTGTCTAAATTTTGACATTTTTTTTACCACCCCGGCCATGCGACGAAATATTGAGATTTTTTGACCACCCTGGCCGTGCGACAAAATTTTGAGATTTTTTGACCACTTCGGACCTGCGACGAAATTTTGAGACTTTTTCACCACCCCGGCACCACTACAAAATTATGAGATTTTTTGACCACCCGGGCCCTGCGACAAAATTTTGAGATATTTTGAGCACCCCAGCGCTGCGACAAAATTTTGAGATTTTTTGACGACCCGGGCCCTGCGACAAAATTTTGAGATTTTTTGACCACCCCGGCCCTGACACAAAATTTTGAGATTTTTTGACCACCCGGGCCCTGTGACAAAATTTTAAGATTTTTTGACCACCCGGGCCCTGCGACTATATTTTGAGGTTTATTGACAACCCCGGCCCTGCGACAAAATTTTGAGATTTTTTTACGACTCCAGAACTGTAATGAAATTTTGAGATTTTTTGAACACCCGGGCACCACTACAAATTTTTGAGATTTTTTGGCCACCCGGGCCCTGCAACAGAATTTTGAGATTTTTTGACCACCCCTGCCATGCGACTAAATTTTGAAATTTTTTTACCACCCCGGCCATGCGACAGAATTTTGAGATTTTTTGACCACCCTGGCCCTGCGACAAAATTTTGAGAATTTTTGACCACCCGGGCCCTGCGACAAAATTTTAAGATTTTTTGACCACACCGGCCCTGGTACAAAATTTTGAGATTTTTTGAAAACCCCGGCCATGGGAAAGAATATTGAGATTTTTTGACCAGCCGGGCCCTGCGACAGAATTTTGAGATTTTTGACCACACCGGCCCTGGTACAAAATTTTGAGATTTTTTGACCACCCCGGCCCTGCACTAAATTTTGAGATTTATTGGCCACCCCGGTCCTGCGACAAAATTTTGAGATTTTTTTACCTCTCCGGACCTGTGACGAAATTTTGAGATTTTTTGACCATCCCGGCCCTGCGACAGAATATTGAGATTTTTTGACCAGCTTGGCCCTGCGACTAAATTTTGAGATTTATTGACCACCCCGGGCAGCGACAAAATTTTGAGATTTTTTTACCACCCCGGCCGTGGGACAGAATATTGAGATTTTTTGAGCACCCTGGCCCTGCGACAAAATTTTGAGATTTTTTGACCACCCGGGCGCTGCGCCAGAATTTTGAGATTTTTTGACCACACCGGCCCTGGTACAAAATTTTGAGATTTTTTGAAAACCCCGGCCATGGGAAAGAATATTGAGATTTTTTGACCACCCGGGCCCTGCGACAGAATTTTGAGATTTTTGGCCACACCGGCCCTGGTACAAAATTTTGAGATTTTTTGACCACCCCGGCCCTGCGACTAAATTTTGAGATTTATTGGCCACCCCGGTCCTGCGACAAAATTTTGAGATTTTTTTACCTCTCCGGACCTGTGACGAAATTTTGAGATTTTTTGACCACCCCTGCCCTGCGACTAAATTTTGAGATTTTATTGGCCACCCCGGGCTTGGGACAAAATTTTGAGATTTTTTTTCCACCCCGGCCGTGGGACAGAATATTGAGATTTTTTGACCACCCTGGCCCTGCGACAAAATTTCGAGATTTTTTGACCACCCGGGCCCTGCGCCAGAATTTTGAGATTTTTTGACCACCCGGCCCTGCGCCAGAATTTTGAGATTTTTTGACCACTTCGGACCTGCGACGAAATTTTGAGATTTTTTGACCACCCCGGCACCGCTACAAAATTATGAGATTTTTTGACCACCCGGGCCCTGCAACAGAATTTTGAGATTTTTTTACCACCCGGGCCATGGGACAGAATATTGAGATTTTTTTACCACCCGGGCCATGGGACAGAATATTGAGATTTTTTGACCACCCTGGCCCTGCGACAAAATTTTGAGATTTTTTTTACCACCCCGGCCCTGCGACAAAAATTTTGAGATTTTTTTTACCACCCCGGCCGTGCGACAGAATATTGAGATTTTTTGACCACCCGGCCCCTGCGCCAGAATTTTGAGATTTTTTTACCTCTCCGGACCTGTGACGAAATTTTGAGATTTTTTGACCACCCCGGCCCTGCGACAGAATTTTGAGATTTTTTGACAACACCGGCCCTGCGACTAAATTTTGAGATTTATTGACCACCCCGGCCAGCGACAAAATTTTGAGATTTTTTTACCACCCGGCCGTGCGACAGAATATTGAGATTTTTTGACCACCCTGGCCCTGCGACAAAATTTTGAGATTTTTTGACCACCCGGGCGCTGCGCCAGAATTTTGAGATTTTTTGACCACCCCGGGCCTGCGTCAAAATTTTGAGATTTTTTTACCACCCGGGCCATGGGACAGAATATTGAGATTTTTTGACCACCGTGGCGCTGCGACAAAATTTTGAGATTTTTTGACCACCCGGGCACTGCGACAAAATTTTGAGATTTTTTTACCACCCCGGCCGTGGGACAGAATATTGAGATTTTTTGACCACCCTGGCCCTGCGACAAAATTTTGAGATTTTTTGACCACCCGGGCGCTGCGCCAGAATTTTGAGATTTATTGACCACCCCGGGCCTGGGTCAAAATTTTGAGATTTTTTTACCACCCGGGCCATGGGACAGAATATTGAGATTTTTTGACCACCGTGGCGCTGCGACAAAATTTTGAGATTTTTTGACCACCCGGGCACTGCGACAAAATTTTGAGATTTTTTTACCACCCCGGCCGTGGGACAGAATATTGAGATTTTTTGACCACCCTGGCCCTGCGACAAAATTTTGAGATTTTTTGACCACCCGGGCGCTGCGCCAGAATTTTGAGATTTTTTGACCACACCGGCCCTGGTACAAAATTTTGAGATTTTTTGACCACCCTGGCCCTGCGACAAAATTTTGAGATTTTTTGACCACCCGGGCCCTGCGGCAAAATTTTAAAATTTTTTGACCACCCGGGTCCTGCGACAGAATTTTGAGATTTTTTGACCACCGCGGCCCTGCCACAAAAATTTTGAGATTTTTTGACCACCCTGGCCCTGCGACAAAATTTTGAGATTTTTTGACCACCCGGGCCCTGCGACAGAATTTTGAGATTTTATTGACCACTTCGGGCCTGCGACAAAATTTTGAGATTTTTTTACCACCCCGGCCGTGGGACGGAATATTGAGATTTTTTGACCACCCTGGTGCTGCGACAAAATTTTGAGAATTTTTGACCACCCGGGCCCTGCGACAAAAATTTTAAGATTTTTTGACCACCCGGGTACTGCGACAGAATTTTGAGGTTTTTTGACCATCCCGGCCCTGAGACAAAATTTTGAGATTTTTTTTACCACCCCGGCCGCGGGACAGAATATTGAGATTTTTTGACCACCCTGGCCCTGCGACAAAATTTTGAGATTTTTTGACCACCCCGGCCCTGCTACAAAATTTTGAGATTTTTTGACCATCCCGGCCCTGCGACAAAATTTTGAGATTTTTTTTACCACCCCGGCCGTTTGACAGAATATTGAGATTTTTTGACCACCCTGGCCATGCGACAAAATTTTGAGATTTTTTGACCACCCCGGCCCTGCCACAAAATTTTGAGATTTTTTGACCACCCCGGCCCTGTGTCTAAATTTTGACATTTTTTTTACCACCCCGGCCATGCGACGAAATATTGAGATTTTTTGACCACCCTGGCCGTGCGACAAAATTTTGAGATTTTTTTACCACCCCGGCCGTGGGACAGAATATTGAGATTTTTTGACCACCCTGGCCCTGCGACAAAATTTTGAGATTTTTTGACCACCCGGGCGCTGCGCCAGAATTTTGAGATTTTTTGACCACACCGGCCCTGGTACAAAATTTTGAGATTTTTTGACCACCCTGGCCCTGCGACAAAATTTTGAGATTTTTTGACCACCCGGGCCCTGCGGCAAAATTTTGAGATTTTTTGACCACCCGGGTCCTGCGACAGAATTTTGAGATTTTTTGACCACCGCGGCCCTGCCACAAAATTTTGAGATTTTTTGACCACCCTGGCCCTGCGACAAAATTTTGAGATTTTTTGACCACCCGGGCCCTGCGACAGAATTTTGAGATTTTTTGACCACTTCGGGCCTGCGTCAAAATTTTGAGATTTTTTTACCACCCCGGCCGTGGGACGGAATATTGAGATTTTTTGACCACCCTGGTGCTGCGACAAAATTTTGAGAATTTTTGACCACCCGGGCCCTGCGACAAAAATTTTAAGATTTTTTGACCACCCGGGTACTGCGACAGAATTTTGAGATTTTTTGACCATCCCGGCCCTGCGACAAAATTTTGAGATTTTTTTTACCACCCCGGCCGCGGGACAGAATATTGAGATTTTTTGACCACCCCGGCCCTGCGACAAAATTTTGAGATTTTTTGACCACCCCGGCCCTGCTACAAAATTTTGAGATTTTTTGACCACCCCGGCCCTGCGACAAAATTTTGAGATTTTTTGACCACCCCGGCCATACGACAAAATTTTGAGATTTTTTGACCACCCAGGCCATGCGACAAAATTTTGAGATTTTTTGACCACCCCGGCCCTGCCACAAAATTTTGAGATTTTTTGACCACCCCGGCCCTGTGTCTAAATTTTGATTTTTTTTTACCACCCCGGCCATGCGACGAAATATTGAGATTTTTTGACCACCCTGGCCGTGCGACAAAATTTTGAGATTTTTTTACCACCCCGGCCGTGGGACAGAATATTGAGATTTTTTGACCACCCTGGCCCTGCGACAAAATTTTGAGATTTTTTGACCACCCGGGCGCTGCGCCAGAATTTTGAGATTTTTTGACCACACCGGCCCTGGTACAAAATTTTGAGATTTTTTGACCACCCTGGCCCTGCGACAAAATTTTGAGATTTTTTGACCACCCGGGCCCTGCGGCAAAATTTTAAAATTTTTTGACCACCCGGGTCCTGCGACAGAATTTTGAGATTTTTTGACCACCGCGGCCCTGCCACAAAATTTTGAGATTTTTTGACCACCCTGGCCCTGCGACAAAATTTTGAGATTTTTTGACCACCCGGGCCCTGCGTCAGAATTTTGAGATTTTTTGACCACTTCGGGCCTGGGTCAAAATTTTGAGATTTTTTGAACTCCCCGGCACCGCTACAAAATTATGAGATTTTTTGACAAGCCGGGCCCTGCGACAGAATTTTGAGATTTATTGACCACCCCGGGCCTGGGTCAAAATTTTGAGATTTTTTTACCACCCCGGCCGTGGGACGGAATATTGAGATTTTTTGACCACCCTGGCCCTGCGACAAAATTTTGAGATTTTTTGACCACCCCGGCCCTGCTACAAAATTTTGAGATTTTTTGACCATCCCGGCGCTGCGACAAAATTTTGAGATTTTTTTTACCACCCCGGCCGTTTGACAGAATATTGAGATTTTTTGACCACCCTGGCCCTGCGACAAAATTTTGAGATTTTTTGACCACCCCGGCCCTGCCACAAAATTTTGAGATTTTTTGACCACCCCGGCCCTGTGTCTAAATTTTGAGATTTTTTTACCACCCCGGCCATGCGACGAAATATTGAGATTTTTTGACCACCCTGGCCCTGCGACAAAATTTTGAGATTTTTTGACCACTTCGGACCTGCGACGAAATTTTGAGACTTTTTCACCACCCCGGCACCACTACAAAATTATGAGATTTTTTGACCACCCGGGCCCTGCGACAAAATTTTGAGATATTTTGAGCACCCCAGCGCTGCGACAAAATTTTGAGATTTTTTGACGACCCGGGCCCTGCGACAGAATTTTGAGATTTTTTGACCACCCCGGCCCTGCCACAAAATTTTGAGATTTTTTGACCACCCCGGCCCTGTGACAAAATTTTAAGATTTTTTGACCACCCGGGCCCTGCGACTATATTTTGAGATTTATTGACAACCCCGGCCCTGCGACAAAATTTTGAGATTTTTTTACGACTCCAGAACTGTGATGAAATTTTGAGATTTTTTGACCACCCGGGCACCACTACAAATTTTTGAGATTTTTTGACCACCCGGGCCCTGCAACAGAATTTTGAGATTTTTTGACCACCCCTGCCATGCGACTAAATTTTGAAATTTTTTTACCACCCCGGCCATGCGACAGAATTTTGAGATTTTTTGACCACCCTGGCCCTGCGACAAAATTTTGAGAATTTTTGACCACCCGGGCCCTGCGACAAAATTTTGAGATTTTTTGACCACACCGGCACTGGTACAAAATTTTGAGATTTTTTGACCACCCCGGCCATGGGAAAGAATATTGAGATTTTTTGACCAGCCGGGCCCTGCGACAGAATTTTGAGATTTTTTGACCACACCGGCCCTGGTACAAAATTTTGAGATTTTTTGACCACCCCGGCCCTGCACTAAATTTTGAGATTTATTGGCCACCCCGGCCCTGCGACAAAATTTTGAGATTTTTTTACCACTCCGGACCTGTGACGAAATTTTGAGATATTTTGACCATCCCGGCCCTGCGACAGAATTTCGAGATTTTTTGACCACCTTGGCCCTGCGACTAAATTTTGAGATTTTTTGACCACCCCGGGCAGCGACAAAATTTTGAGATTTTTTTTACCACCCCGGCCGTGCGACAGAATATTGAGATTTTTTGACCACCCTGGCCCTGCGACAAAATTTTGAGATTTTTTTGACCACCCCGGCGCTGCGACAAAATTTTGAGATTTTTTGACCACACCGGCCCTGCTACAAAATTTTGCGATTTTTTGACCACCCCGGCCCTGCGACAAAATTTTGAGATTTTTTGACCACCCCGGCCCTGCGACAAAATTTTGAGATATTTTGACCACCCCGGCCATGCGCGAAAATTTTGAGATATTTTGACCATCCCGGCCCTGCGACAGAATTTCGAGATATTGTGACCACCTTGGCCCTGCGACTAAATTTTGAGATTTTTTGACACCCCGGGCAGCGACAAAATTTTGAGATTTTTTTACCACCCCGGCCCTGCGACAAAATTTAGAAATTTTTGGACCACCCCGGCCCTGCGACAAAATTTTGAGATTTTTTGACCACCGGGGCCTGCGACAAAATTTTTAGATTTTTTGACCACACCGGCCCTGCTACAAAAAATTTTAGATTTTTTGACCACCCCGGCCATGGGACAAAATTTTGAGATTATTGACCACACCGGCCCTGCTACACAATTTTGAGATTTTTGGTCACACCGGCCCTGGTACAAAATTTTGAGATTTTTTGACCACCCGGCCCTGCGACAAAATTTTGAGATTTATTGGCCACCCCGGTCCTGCGACAAAATTTTGAGATTTTTTTACCTCTCCGGACCTGTGACGAAATTTTGAGATTTTTTGACCACCCCGGCCCTGCGACTAAATTTTGAGATTTATTGACCACCCCGGGCTTGCGACAAAATTTTGAGATTTTTTTTCCACCCCGGCCGTGGGACAGAATATTGAGATTTTTTGACCACCCTGGCCCTGCGACAAAATTTTGAGATTTTTTGACCACCCGGGCCCTGCGACAGAATTTTGAGATTTTTTGACCACCCGGCCCCTGCGACAGAATTTTGAGATTTTTTGACCACTTCGGACCTGCGACGAAATTTTGAGATTTTTTGACCACCCCGGCACCGCTACAAAATTATGAGATTTTTTGACCACCCGGGCCCTGCGACAGAATTTTGAGATTTTTTTACCACCCGGGCCATGCGACAGAATATTGAGATTTTTTTACCACCCGGGCCATGCGACAGAATATTGAGATTTTTTGACCACCCTGGCCCTGCGACAAAATTTTGAGATTTTTTTTACCACCCCGGCCCTGCGACAAAATTTTGAGATTTTTTTTACCACCCCGGCCGTGCGACAGAATATTGAGATTTTTTGACCACCCGGCCCCTGCGCCAGAATTTTGAGATTTTTTTACCTCTCCGGACCTGTGACGAAATTTTGAGATTTTTTGACCACCCCGGCCCTGCGACAGAATATTGAGATTTTTTGACAACACCGGCCCTGCGACTAAATTTTGAGATTTATTGACCACCCCGGCCAGCGACAAAATTTTGAGATTTTTTTACCACCCCGGCCGTGGGACAGAATATTGAGATTTTTTGACCACCCTGGCCCTGCGACAAAATTTTGAGATTTTTTGACCACCCGGGCGCTGCGCCAGAATTTTGAGATTTATTGACCACCCCGGGCCTGGGTCAAAATTTTGAGATTTTTTTACCACCCGGGCCATGGGACAGAATATTGAGATTTTTTGACCACCGTGGCGCTGCGACAAAATTTTGAGATTTTTTGACCACCCGGGCACTGCGACAGAATTTTGAGATTTTTTGGCCACCCCGGCCCTGCGACAAAATTTTGAGATTTTTTGACCACACCGGCCCTGCGACTAAATTTTGAGATTTTTTTACCACCTCGGCACTGCTACAAAATTATAAGATTTTTTGACCACCCGGGCCCTGCGACAGAATTTTGAGATTTTTTGACCACCGCAGCCCTGCGACAAAATTTTGAGATTTTTTTTACCACCCCGGCCGTGCGACAGAATATTGAGATTTTTTGACCACCCTGGCCCTGCGACAAAATTTTGAGATTTTTTGACCACCCGGGCCCTGCGTCAGAATTTTGAGATTTTTTGACCACTTCGGACCTGCGACGAAATTTTGAGATTTTTTGACCACCCCGGCACCGCTACAAAATTATGAGATTTTTTGACCAGCCGGGCCCTGCGACAGAATTTTGAGATTTATTGACCACCCCGGGCCTGGGTCAAAATTTTGAGATTTTTTTACCACCCCGGCCATGGGACGGAATATTGAGATTTTTTGACCACCCCGGCCCTGCCACAAAATTTTGAGATTTTTTGACAACACCGGCCCTGCGACTAAATTTTGAGATTTATTGACCACGCCGGCCCTGCGGCAAAATTATAAGATTTTTTGACCACCCGGGTCCTGCGACAGAATTTTGAGATTTTTTGACCACCCTGGCGCTGCGACAAAATTTTGAGAATTTTTGACCACCCGGGCCCTGCGACAAAAATTTTAAGATTTTTTGACCACCCGGGTACTGCGACAGAATTTTGAGATTTTTTGACCACCCCGGCCCTGCCACAAAATTTTGAGATTTTTTGACCATCCCGGCCCTGCGACAAAATTTTGAGATTTTTTTTACCACCCCGGCCGCGGGACAGAATATTGAGATTTTTTGACCACACTGGCCCTGCGACAAAATTTTGAGATTTTTTGACCACCCCGGCCCTGCCACAAAATTTTGAGATTTTTTGACCATCCCGGCACCGCTACAAAATTATGAGATTTTTTGACCAGCCGGGCCCTGCGACAGAATTTTGAGATTTATTGACCACCCCGGGCCTGGGTCAAAATTTTGAGATTTTTTTACCACCCCGGCCATGGGACGGAATATTGAGATTTTTTGACCACCCCGGCCCTGCCACAAAATTTTGAGATTTTTTGACAACACCGGCCCTGCGACTAAATTTTGAGATTTATTGACCACGCCGGCCTTGCGGCAAAATTATAAGATTTTTTGACCACTTCGGACCTGCGACGAAATTTTGAGACTTTTTCACCACCCCGGCACCACTACAAAATTATGAGATTTTTTGACCACCCGGGCCCTGCGACAAAATTTTGAGATATTTTGAGCACCCCAGCGCTCCGACAAAATTTTGAGATTTTTTGACGACCCGGGCCCTGCGACAGAATTTTGAGATTTTTTGACCACCCCGGCCCTGACACAAAATTTTGAGATTTTTTGACCACCCCGGCCCTGTGTCTAAATTTTGAGATTTTTTTACCAACCCGGCCATGCGATGAAATATTGAGATTTTTTGACCACCTGGCCCTGCGACAAAATTTTGAGATTTTTTGACCACCCGGGCCCTGTGACAAAATTTTAAGATTTTTTGACCACCCGGGCCCTGCGACTATATTTTGAGATTTATTGACAACCCCGGCCCTGCGACAAAATTTTGAGATTTTTTTACGACTCCAGAACTGTGATGAAATTTTGAGATTTTTTGACCACCCGGGCACCACTACAAATTTTTGAGATTTTTTGACCACCCGGGCCCTGCAACAGAATTTTGAGACTTTTTGACCACCCCTGCCATGCGACTAAATTTTGAAATTTTTTTACCACCCCGGCCATGCGACAGAATATTGAGATTTTTTGACCACCCAGGCCGTGGATAAAATTTTGAGATTTTTTGACCACCTCGATTCTGGACAAAATTTTGAGATTTTTTCACCACGCCGGCACCGCTACGAAATTATGAGAATTTTTGACCACCCAGCCCTGCGACAGAATTTTGAGATTTTTTGACCACTTTGGACCTGCGACTAAATTTTGAGATTTTTTTACCACCCCGGCACCGCTACAAATTTTTGAGATTTTTTGACCACCCTGGCCCTGCGACAAAATTTTGAGATATTTTGAGCACCCGGGCCCTGCGACAGAATTTTGAGATGTTTTGACCACTTCGGACCTGCGACTAAATTTTGAGATTTTTTTACCACCCCGGCACCGCTACAAAATTATGAGAATTTTTGAGCACCCGGCCCTGCGACAGAATTTTGAGATTTTTTTACCACTCCAGACCTGCGATGAAATTTTGAGATTTTTTGACCACCCGGGCACCGCTACAAATTTTTGAGATTTTTTGACCACCCTGGCCCTGCGACAGAATTTTGAGATTTTTTGACCATCCCTGCCCTGCGACAAAATTTTGAGATTTTTTTACCACCCCGGCCATGCGACAGAATTTTGAGATTTTTTGACCACCCAGGCCGTGGATAAAATTTTGAGATTTTTTCACCACCTCGATTCTGCGACAAAATTTTGAGATTTTTTCACCACCCCGGCACCGCTACAAAATTATGAGAATTTTTGACCACCCGGCCCTGCGACAGAATTTTGAGATTTTTTGACCACTTCGGACCTGCGACTAAATTTTGAGATTTTTTTACCACCCCGGCACCGCTACAAAATTATGAGAATTTTTGAGCACCCGGCCCTGCGACAGAATTTTGAGATTTTTTGACCACTTCGGACCTGCGACTAAATTTTGAGATTTTTTTACCACCCCGGCACCGCTACAAATTTTTGAGATTTTTTGACCACCCTGGCCCTGCGACAAAATTTTGAGATATTTTGAGCACCCGGGCCCTGCGACAGAATTTTGAGATTTTTTGACCACTTCGGACCTGCGACGAAATTTTGAGATTTTTTCACCACCCCGGCACCGCTACAAAATTATGAGATTTTTTGACCACCCTGGCCCTGCGACAAAATTTTGAGATATTTTGAGCAACCGGGCCCTGTGACAGAATTTTGAGATTTTTTGACCACTTCGGACCTGCGACGAAATTTTGAGATTTTTTCACCACCCCGGCACCGCTACAAAATTATGAGATTTTTTGACCACCCGGCCCTGCGACAGAATTTTGAGATTTTTTGACCACTTCGGAACTGCGACGAAATTTTGAGATTTTTTTACCACCCCGGCACCGCTACAAATTTTTGAGATTTTTTGACCACCCTGGCACTGCGACAAAATTTTGAGATATTTTGAGCACCCCAGCGCTGCGACAAAATTTTGAGATTTTTTGACCACCCGGGCCCTGCGACAGAATTTTGAGATTTTTAACCACCCCGGCCCTGCCACAAAATTTTGAGATTTTTTGACCACCCCGGCCCTGTGTCTAAATTTTGAGATTTTTTTACCACCCCGGCCATGCGACGAAATATTGAGATTTTTTGACCACCCTGGCCCTGCGACAAAATTTTGAGAATCTTTGACCACTTCGGTCCTGCGACGAAATTTTGAGATTTTTTCACCACCCCGGCACCACTACAAAATTATGAGATTTTTTGACCACCCGGGCCCTGCGACAAAATTTTGAGATATTTTGAGCACCCCAGCGCTCCGACAAAATTTTGAGATTTTTTGACGACCCGGGCCCTGCGACAGAATTTTGAGATTTTTTGACCACCCCGGCCCTGTGTCTAAATTTTGAGATTTTTTTACCAACCCGGCCATGCGATGAAATATTGAGATTTTTTGACCACCTGGCCCTGCGACAAAATTTTGAGATTTTTTGACCACCCGGGCCCTGCGACTATATTTTGAGATTTATTGACAACCCCGGCCCTGCGACAAAATTTTGAGATTTTTTTACGACCACGGCCATGCGATGAAATTTTGAGATTTTTTGACCACCCGGCACTGCGACAAAATTTTGAGATTTTTTGACCACCCGGGCCCTGCGACTATTTTGAGATTTTTGACCACCCCTGCCATGCGACAAAATTTTGAGATTTTTTTACCACCCTGCGACAAAATTTTGAGATTTTTTGACACCCGGCCCTGCGACAAAATTTTGAGATTTTTTGACCACCCAGAACTGCGATGAAATTTTGAGATTTTTTGACCACCCGGGCACCACTACAAATTTTTGAGATTTTTTGACCACCCGGGCCCTGCTACAGAATTTTGAGATTTTTGACCACCCGGCCCTGTGACAAAATTTTGAGATTTTTTTACCACTTCGGACCTGCGACTAAATTTTGAGATTTTTTTCACCACCCGGCACCGCTACAAAATTATGAGAATTTTTGAGCACCCGGCCCTGCGACAGAATTTTGAGATTTTTTGACCACTTTTGACCTGCGACTAAATTTTGAGATTTTTTTTACCACCCCGGCACCGCTACAAATTTTTGAGATTTTTTGACCACCCTGGCCCTGCGACAAAATTTTGAGATATTTTGAGCACCCGGGCCCTGCGACAGAATTTTGAGATTTTTTGACCACTTCGGACCTGCGACGAAATTTTGAGATTTTTTCACCACCCCGGCACCGCTACAAAATTATGAGATTTTTTGACCACCCGGCCCTGTGACAGAATTTTGAGATTTTTTGACCACTTCGGACCTGCGACTAAATTTTGAGATTTTTTTACCACCCCGGCACCGCTACAAAATTATGAGAATTTTTGACCACCCGGCCCTGCGACAGAATTTTGAGATTTTTTGACCACTTCGGACCTGCGACGAAATTTTGAGATTTTTTTACCACCCCGGCACCGCTACAAATTTTTGAGATTTTTTGACCACCCTGGCCCTGCGACAAAATTTTGAGATATTTTGAGCACCCGGGCCCTGCGACAGAATTTTGAGATTTTTTGACCACTTCGGACCTGCGACGAAATTTTGAGATTTTTTTCACCACCCCGGCACCGCTACAAAATTTTGAGATTTTTTGACCACCCTGGCCCTGCGACAAAATTTTGAGATATTTTGAGCAACCGGGCCCTGTGACAGAATTTTGAGATTTTTTGACCACTTCGGACCTGCGACGAAATTTTGAGATTTTTTCACCACCCCGGCACCGCTACAAAATTATGAGATTTTTTGACCACCCGGCCCTGCGACAGAATTTTGAGATTTTTTGACCACTTCGGAACTGCGACGAAATTTTGAGATTTTTTTACCACCCCGGCACCGCTACAAATTTATGAGATTTTTTGACCACCCTGGCACTGCGACAAAATTTTGAGATATTTTGAGCACCCCAGCGCTGCGACAAAATTTTGAGATTTTTTGACCACCCGGGCCCTGCGACAGAATTTTGAGATTTTTTGACCACCCCGGCCCTGCCACAAAATTTTGAGATTTTTTGACCACCCCGGCCCTGTGTCTAAATTTTGAGATTTTTTTACCACCCCGGCCATGCGACGAAATATTGAGATTTTTTGACCACCCTGGCCCTGCGACAAAATTTTGAGAATCTTTGACCACTTCGGTCCTGCGACGAAATTTTGAGATTTTTTCACCACCCCGGCACCACTACAAAATTATGAGATTTTTTGACCACCCGGGCCCTGCGACAAAATTTTGAGATATTTTGAGCACCCCAGCGCTCCGACAAAATTTTGAGATTTTTTGACGACCCGGGCCCTGCGACAGAATTTTGAGATTTTTTGACCACCCCGGCCCTGTGTCTAAATTTTGAGATTTTTTTACCACCCCGGCCATGCGACGAAATATTGAGATTTTTTGACCACCCTGGCCCTGCGACAAAATTTTGAGATTTTTTGACCACCCGGGCCCTGTGACAAAATTTTAAGATTTTTTGACCACCCGGGCAATGCGACTATATTTTGAGATTTATTGACAACGCCGGCCCTGCGACAAAATTTTGAGATTTTTTTACGACTGCAGAACTGTGATGAAATTTTGAGATTTTTTGACCACCCGGGCACCACTACTAATTTTTGAGATTTTTTGACCACCCCCGGCCTGCGACAAAATTTTGAGATTTTTTTACCACCCCGGCCATGCGACAGAATATTGAGATTTTTTGACCACCCGGGCCCTTTCAACAGAATTTTGAGATTTTTTGACCACCCCTGCCATGCGATTAAATTTTGAGTTTTTTTACCACCCCGGCCATGCGACAGAATATTGAGATTTTTTGACCACCCAGGCCGTGGACAAAATTTTGAGATTTTTTGACCACCCCGACTCTGGACAAAATTTTGAGATTTTTTGACCACCCCGGCCCTGCGACAAAAGTTGGGGGAATCATTCCAAATGTGCTGTTTTGCTAGTTTATGGACAAAAACATTATTTTCACCGATAATTTGGCATTTGGAGCATTATTTCGGAAAAAAACTTTTTTCGACTCAGAATAGCGAGATAAGCGTTTTTCAACATTTTGAACGTCGCAAAACTGCCAAAATCGAGAAGTTGAGGGAATCATTCCAAATGTCTTGTTTTGCTAGTTTCTGGTCAGAAACATCATTTTCACCGATAATTTGGCATTTGGAGCCTTATTTCAGAAAAAACTTTTTTCGACTCAGAACAACGAGATTAGCGTTTTTCAACATTTTGAACGTCGCAAAACTGCCAAAATCGAGAAGTTGAGGGAATCATTCCAAATGTCTTGTTTTGCTAGTTTCTGGTCAGAAACATCATTTTCACCGATAATTTGGCATTTGGAGCCTTATTTCAGAAAAAACATTTTTCGACTCAGAACAACGAGATTAGCGTTTTTCAACATTTTGAACGAGCCTAAACTGCCAAAATCGAAAAGTTGAGGGAATCATTCCAAATGTGTTGTTTTGCTAGTTTCTGGTCAGAAACATCATTTTCACCGATAATTTGGCATTTGGAGCCTTATTCAGAAAAAAACTTTTTTCGACTGTTACGGATATGCCTATCCTAAGACAGTTAATTAACTAGACGTTATTTGATCACTGAACTACTTGATAAGTACTTGTAACCAATTAGTGAATACTTGTGACTTGGCATGAGTCAGCTATGATGTCATTTAGTAATTACGTAACTATATTATATATAGAATGAAGTATGTTACTATAATTATATACTCTATAAACTATATAAGCAGCCGTCGAACATGTATCAGGCATGCATATGTATGAGAGTGAGCTATATGTATCAAAGTGGTTACGAAGTCAGTCCTGGAGTTCCTGCCGTTGGTTTTATTATTCCTTCCTTTTCAAGTGCATACGGATTGTTAACCTGTGCTGGAATCTCCTATTGACTGTTTCGTTGTGTGCAGACGACAGATAAGTTTCTGAATAGATAGTTTTAATCTTTATAGACATTTTCAATATCTGTTCTAAGTTTCTTATTAAATAAATAAATACTTGTAAAAACCAAACAGCTGAGGTTACACTTTTTGTTGCGTATAGCGATCACGTAACAATTAGGGGCTCAGGCGGGAACGTATACGTTAGTGTCTCGGGAAAGTATACGTTAGTGTCCAGGGAATTTCATTCAAATCAAAGTTCGGTAACTTTTGATATTTTTTTTTATTCGGAGGTAAATTTCGAATTTGTGTGAACTCAGCTATTTGATAAAATGTCAGAATTTAAACCTAAGCAGTTTATGTTAGAGCCCGATCAAGAGGTTTTTAATAAATTGAGAAAGGATGACCTGATCTCATTAGGTAAACATTTAAGTGTAGAGGTAAAAAGTTCTATGGTAAAGAAGGACATGCAAAAGACAATTATGGAACACTTAGTTAAATCTGAATACTTTGAGGAAAGTGTTTTAAATTTGTATAAGAATCCCGATGCAAATCCAGAAATAGAAATAGAAAGAATGAGATTTGCAATGGAAGCAGAAAGAATGAAATTGGAATTAAAGAAATTAGAAATGGAGAGAGATAGAGAAAGGGAAAGAGAAGATAGAGAAAAGGAAAGAGAAGATAGAGAAAGGGAAAGAGAAGATAAAGAAAAGGAAAGAGAAAGAGAAGAGAGATTAGAAAAGCAGAAATTTGATTTGGAAATGAGAAAAATAGAGTTGCAAGGAAAATTGGGATCTGTTCATACTGGAACCAAACTAGATTCGAGTTTTGATGTTACTAAGCACATTAGAATGGTTCCACCTTTCCAGGAACGAGATGTCGATAAGTATTTTTTACATTTTGAAAAAATAGCCGAAAATCTTAAGTGGCCCAAAGAAAATTGGACCATGTTATTGCAAAGTGTTTTAGTTGGAAAAGCTCGTGATATTTACGCACAGCTTTCGTTAGATATAGCTTCGGAATACGATACCGTTAAGGAATTGATTCTTAAGGGGTACGAGTTGGTCCCTGAGGCATATCGTCAAAAATTTCGAAATTTTGAAATAACGGGAAGGCAGACCTATTTAGAATTCGCTAGAGAAAAAGAGCAATTGTTTGATCGCTGGTGTGTCTCCGAAAAATTCGATAAGGAATACGACCAATTGAGACAATTGATTTTGATTGAAGAATTTAAAAGATGCATTCAAAGTGATATATGAGTATTTCTAAATGAACAAAAGGCGACAACCTTAACAGCTGCCGCGCGTTTGGCCGACGATTTCATTTTAACACATAAGGTTTCATTCACAAATAAGGCGCCACAGTCTTGGTCTTTTCGAGGCAATAATTCTTCGTCATTTGATAGCAAGCGTGTGTTTGGTGCTAAGAACCTGTCAAAGGAATATTCAGACAATTTTAATCCTGACGCTAAAAAGTCCAAACGACCCACTGCTAGATTTGAACCACCTTCTCAAGGCAAGCCTTCAAACTCTCCTTTTAACAACATAGTTTGTAGTTATTGTAGAAAGAAGGTTCATGTAATATCAGATTGCTACAGATTGAAACGGAGGTAACAAGAGCAAGGTGAAGTAAAACCCAATGGTTGTACTTCAAAACAGTCCATGCGTGACAATGTGCAAGACACATCTGTCATTAAGCCACTTCCTTCTCTTAACTGTGAGGTTAAGTCCTCTTTTGACCCTATTATGGAAGTCTTTCAACCATTTATTCATAATGGTTTCATATCACTTACAAGTGATCTGTCAAAAACAGTTCCTATTAAAATTTTAAGAGATACTGGGGCTTCCCAATCTCTTTTGTTGGCAGATACTTTACCATTTTCTCAGGAGTCTTACTCTGGTAAGAATGTTTTGATTACAGGAGTTAATTCTGATACGTTCAGTTCTCAACAATTACACAAAGTCAATTTGTCGTCAGACCTAGTGTCTGGTACCGTTCTATTGGGTATTAAAACGACTTTACCATTTGAGGGAATTCATCTACTTCTCGGCAATGACCTTGCAGGCGAGAAGGTAGTCGTTAACCCAATTTTGACTGATAAACAGTGTGTTAATCAAACTCCTGATCCTATTGAGGGAGAAATTTCAGATTTATATCCCACATGTGCGGTAACTCGAGCCATGCGTAAGCAGAAGCAATTAGAACATGACGCTATTGAAGACGTCATCGATATGTCAGACACCTTTCTTGGCCAAGCTTTCGAAGGCGTTAATTCAACATCTGAATCGTCTCAAGCAACCTTTTCAAAGCCAAATCTTATTAATGCACAACAAAATGATCCTGAGATCTCTGTCTTATTTCATAAAGCAGTTGACGAGGCCGAAATTGCGAAGAATCCGGTCTGCTACTTTATTAAAAACGATATTTTAATGAGAAAGTGGAGACCGCCAGATGTTTCGGCAGACGATGAGTGGTCTGTCAGATATCAGATCGTTGTGCCAAACCTACCGGTCTGACATACTTAGCCTAGCGCATGAAACCCCCCTTTCTGTCCATTTAGGTGTTTCCAAAACCTATCTTAAAATTCTGAGTAATTTCTACTGGCCTAATCTTTGACGAGATGTAGTGCAATTTTGTAAAATTTGCCACACTTGTCAGGTTGTTGGGAAACCAAATCAGGTGAATCCAAAAGCCCATTTACAGCCAATTCCAGCCTTCGAGGAGCCGTTTAGTAGAGTAATTGTAGATTGTGTTGGCCCATTACCTAAGACTAAGGCAGGCAATCAATATCTGTTGACCATTATGTGCGCTTCTACAAGGTTCCCTGAAGCTATACCTTTGAGAAATATTAAGGCAAAAACCATTGTTAAGGTCTTAATTAAATTCTTCACTTTAGTTGGCCTTCCTAAGTCTATTCAATCGGACCAAGGTTCAAATTTTATGTCTGGAATTTTTCAGCAGGTGATGCACGAGTTAGGCATCAAGCAGTACAAATCTACTGCCTATCATCCTGAAAGTCAGGGTGCTCTCGAAAGGTTTCACCAAACTTTAAAAACATGATGAGAACCTATTGCCTCGACACACAAAAAGACTGGGATGACGGCATACATTTACTTTTATTCACTGCTCGAGAGTTAGTTCAAGAATCTCTGGGCTTTAGCCGATTCGAGTTAGTTTTCGGACATACGGTTAGAGGACCACTTAAACTCCTAAAAGAAAAATTCCTTTCGGAAGATGGCGGTTCGTTAAATCTTTTGCAGTACGTTTCGGACTTTCGCACAAAACTTACGAAAGCATGTGATCTAGCTAGGACAAATCTTCGATCAACACAGAAAAACATGAAAAATAGGTTTGATCGAAACGCAGTAAACCGCAAATTTAAACGCGGTGATAAGGTTCTTGCATTGCTCCCAGTTCCTGGAAATTCCCTTCAGGCTAGGTATTTTGGTCCCTATGTTGTAGACAAGAAAGAAAGTGGTTTAAATTATGTCCTAATAACTCCAGATAGGCGTAAACAAAAACAGTTGTGCCATGTAAATATGTTAAAGCCGTATTACGATAATGATAGGGTAATACATTCTGTAAATGTAGTGAGTTCTGAGTCTGATAAAGACAAAGACGATGTAGACCTAGGAGAACTTTCTAGTCTGTCTGCCACATCAAAACTCAACAACTATGATGTCCTACATAATCTGGATTCCTAGCTATCTCATCTTCAACCGAATCAACGTCAAGATCTTCAGAACCTGGTTAAAGAATTCGAACACCTTTTTCCAGATATTCCTACCAGAACAGACAAAATTTTCCACGATGTCGACGTTGGTGATGCTAAACCAGTGAAACAACATCCCTACAGGTTAAACCCAGTGAAGCAGAAATACCTACGTGAGGAGGTTCAATATCTTTTGGAAAACGACTTCATAGAACCAAGTCAAAATAATTGGAGCTCTCCATGTATCGTGATGCCGAAACCTGATGGAAGCTATCGTATGTTTACCGATTACCGAAAAGTCAATAATGTGACTAAGTCGGATACATTTCCAATCCCATGAATGGATGATTGTATCCATAAAATTGGAAAAGCTAAGTACGTCACCAAGTTTGATTTATTGAAAGGATTTTGGCAAGTTCCACTTACTGATCGTGCCAAAGAAATCTCAGCCTTTGTTACCCCAGAGGGTTTGTTCCAGTACAAGGTCATGCCATTTGGAATGAGAAATTCGCCAGCCACCTTTCAACGTCTCGTTAATAGCATCATTTCTGGCCTGGACGGTTGCGAAGCGTACATCGACGATATCATCATTTACAGCAATACGTGGGAAGAACATCTAAAGATCATCCGAGAGTTCTTCAGGAGGATCAGCAAGGCAAAACTGACCATCAATTTGATCAAAAGTGAGTTTGGGTGTGCACATGTCACCTATTTGGGTCATGTTGTTGGTCAGGGTTATATAAAGCCTGTTGATGCCAAAATAAGTTGTATTTCAGAGTTTCCCAGACCTTCGTCAAAGAAACAGTTGATGCGTTTCCTGGGTATGGCTGGTTATTACAGAAAGTTCTGTCCAAATTTCTCCACCATCACTGAGCCTTTGGCTCTACTGCGCAAGAACGCTAAATATATTTGGACAGATCAATGTGAACTGGCGTTTGGAAACCTTAGAGCCATGTTGAAAAGTGCTCCCGTTCTGTCAGCTCCAGATTTCAACCATCCATTTAAGTTAGCTGTGGATGCAAGTGATGTAGCTGCTGGTGCTGTTTTGCTCCAAGAAGATGAAGACGGGATTGACCATTCGGTGTGCTATTTTTCCAGAAAGTTCAACAAACACCAGAGAAACTATTCGACAATCGAAAAGGAATGTTTAGCTCTGGTTTTCGCTTTACAGCATTTCGAAGTTTATGTCTCTTCCTCAAGTCTGCCGATCGTTGTATTCAGTGATCATAATCCTTTGGTATTCCTCCACAAGCTGAAGAATAAGAATCAATTCCTATTGCGATGGAGTCTAGTTTTACAAGAATATAATTTGGAAATCAGACATATTAAAGGAAAAGACAATTTGATTGCGGACTGTCTTTCTAGGCCATAGACATCGTTAAACATTTTATATTCTAGAAAAGAAAGTTCTATCAAACTTCTTTTGTTTCTTTAAGAGGGAGGGTGTTACGGATATGCCTATCCTAAGACAGTTAATTAACTAGACGTTATTTGATCACTGAACTACTTAATAAGTACTTGTAACCAATTAGTAAATACTTGTGACTTGGCATGAGTCAGCTATGATGTCATTTAGTAATTACGTAAATATATTATATATAGAATGAAGTATGTTACTATAATTATATACTCTAGAAACTATATAAGCAGCCATCGAACATATATCAGGCATGCATATGTATGAGAGTGAGCTATATGTATCAAAGTGGTTACGAAGTCAGTCCTGGAGTTCCTGCCGTTGGTTTTATTATTCCTTCCTTTTCAAGTCCATACGGATTGTTAACCTGTGCCGGAATCTCCTTTTGACTGTTTCGTTGTGTGCCGATGACAGATAAGTTTCTGAACTTTACTTTAGTTTTAATCTTTATAGACATTTTCAATATCTGTTCTAAGTTTCTTATTAATTAAATAAATAATTGTAAAAACCAAACAGCTGAGGTTGCACTTTTTGTTGCGTATAGCGGTCACGTAACACGACTCAGAATGCCGAGATAAGGGTTTTTCAACATTTTGAATGAGGCAAAACTGCCAAAATCGAAAAGTTGAGGGAATCATTCCAAATGTGTTGTTTTGCTAGTTTCTGGTCAGAAACATCATTTTCACCGATAATTTGGCATTTGGAGCCTTATTTCAGAAAAAAACTTTGTTCAACTCAGAATGGCGAGATAAGCGTTGGTAGTGATACCCCCCCCCATCTGGCCGATTCATAATTAATTAATTAATAAATTAATTGAATTTTTAATGAGCTCTGTCAATATCCTCCTCAGGCTCCTTTGAGACCTCCTAACCCTAACTTCCCCCTAAACCCTAGCTGTTACTCAACCCCCCTGGTATTCACTATGTCATAATCGACTTATTATTTATGCATCGTCATCGTTTATTACTTTGAAAGCGTTGCTACGCTTTCTGTTACTAAGTGTGATATTTGCATATCATCCTCAGCGCACGTGCAGGAGACAAAAGAGAAACTCATTAGGGGTCATTAAGAGGATTAAGCGCTTAGGCAAGTCTAGGCGAGAAGGTCATTAGCAGTGTTACCATAGCGAAACCGCGTCGCGGGCTTCATTCGAACTCTGTTCTCGTACGAGTATCATCGAAAGCTTTTGGCGTTGTTTGGAAAGTTTTATTGCATTTATTCTCTTATTTTGGCTGTGATCAAGATGTCTCAAGCGGTAAGTTGGTCTTTTGAGCATTTATGAAACGTTTGTTCGTTGAATAAAATTCTGCTGTTTTTACTTATGAATTTCGCCTTCGTGTTCTAGATTGATATGATTGATATGATCAAGGCTTGCGATAGTGAGAGCGCTCTAGAGTTTCTCGAAAAGTCGTTTGTTCTTACGGAAAAGCAGAAACGGGCTTTTTTGCGGCAAAAAGTCATCTTCTGGACCAACGCCATGGCTGAGGATATTCAAAGAGATATCGAAACGCCAGCTGACGTAGTTACTGACCTAATGACTAATTGGACCGACGAAGAACGGCGCCAATTCAACGAAGATTGGAACGATGATTTCTTGGTTCCTGACGACGACACCGAACGACCTGAGATCCCTGAACCGATCGAAAGCCAAGTTGGTGAAGACTGCAAGCGAAAGCGTGTCGACGACACCGAGTCTACTGCTAAGCGTCTAAAACCTGAGGATTACTTCACGATCAAGTCGATCAAGCAAGTCAACGTCAGGAAGTTCCGAACCACAGGTACCGACTAATCTGTTCAGTTTAACGATTTGAATATACATGTGGTTTCGAATGTTGTGTCAGTTTTAAACCGTGCTTTTAAGCATCTGTTTGACCGTTTAACTGTTGATATGTCCCCTCACGATCAAGTCCGCCTCATCCTTAACTCCCACCAGTTAGACCGTCCCATTTCCCTGCCTTTCTTTCAACGAGACCGCTTAACTCACGAGCGATTCTTGGCCACATTCGAACGTGTCGTGCAGTCCGACACTCAGTTTACGTTGGACGAATCTGTGAACGTCAACGTGGTCCACGTCGAAATGCCTCAAGATGGTGCAGGAAAACGGCGAGATGTAGTGAATCTTCAGAGCTACCTCAACAAAAAGCAGTATTTCATTCAAATTAGAAACAAAGATGAACTTTGTTGTGCCCGGGCGATCGTGGTTGCCAAGGCAAAGCTGGATAAACACGAAAAGTATAACACCATTCGCGACCCAATTAGTCAACTTCAACGTCGTTTAGCCCGCGAACTCCATGAGACTGCTGATGTCCCCCTTGGTCCCTGCGGGATCCCCGAGATCAAGAAGTTCCAGGCTGTCCTCCCTGGTTACCAGTTAAACGTCGTATCTAAGGAACACTTGAACGCTCTTATTTATTCCGGTCCCGAAGCTGACAAACACCTGTATCTCTACCACCATGACAACCACTACGACGTGATTACCAGTATGCTTGCCTTCCTTGCTCGAAAGCAGTACTGTCACACTTGTAAAAAAGGGTACGACAAGATCACCGACCATCCGTGTGGTGATCTGCAAGCTGTGTCATACACAGAACTGTCCCGTGGGCTAGTGGAAATTTTGCAAGGACTGCAATCGTTTCTTTAAGAGCGACGAGTGCTTCCCCTGACACAAAACCGCAGTTGGACAACAAAAACCACTATGGTCTTCCCTGGTAAAGTGCAAAAAGTGTCAACGCGTTGTGACCCGAGCCAGTATCAACGACCATCACTGTGGCCTGGTGCGGTGCTCCGTTTGCCAAAAATATGTCAAACCCGAGAACCACCAGTGCTATATTTAACCAGTTCGCCAAAAGAAACAGCGACAAGCCAACGAAAGTACCAGTAACGAGTTTCTTGACGACGATGTAGCTGTGGACAACAACGTCGACGATAATGTCGAGCGAGAACAAAACCTCATGTTCTTTGATTTCGAGTGTTCCCAAGACGATGGTCAGCATGTACCGAATCTCTGCGTGGTCCAGAACGAGAGTGGCGATGAGATGGTATTTTCGGGGCCCAATACTAAGGACGAGTTCTGCGAGTGGCTCTTCCAGATCGAGAACGCCAAAAGTGGGAAAACAACTTTTGTCAAACAGTTATTGGTTTATGCTAGCATTATGATCGACCCACCTCCGGAAAACATCGTGTATTTTTATTCCGAGTATCAAGATACATTTGCTGAAATAGAATCACTAATTCAGTTTGTCCAAGGTTTGCCCCAATCGATGTTGGATAGCATTAACCCCCAATTGCAAACAAGAAATCTATTTATCATTGACGATATGATGGGAGAAAAAGACGCAATAATCGCTAAACTTTTTACTAAAAAATCGCACCATGGGAATCTCAGTGTAATTTATATCGTGCAAAACTTATTTCATCAAAGCAAAGATCACCGTACCATCTCTCTAAACGCTAGTTATCTCGTGTTAACCAAAAATGTTCGTGATGCAAGTCAAGTAGTTCATCTTGCTAAGCAACTGTATCCTAGCAACACAAAATGTTTTCAGCAAGCCTACCAGTTGGCGACTAAAGAGCCATATTCCTACTTGCTTGTCGATCTCACTCCGACCCGTCCCGATGAAATCCGAGTAAGATCCGGGATCTTTCCGACCGACACCCACTACGTGTACCAGCCCAGAGTATAAAAGGAGCGGTTCAGTGACAATGCGATCATTTGACAATGTCTGCTTGTATAAGAAGGAACTGCGACGTTTTAAAAGTATTGGCAAAGTGTAATCCTCAACTGCGAAACGCAATTATAAAAGCTGCAGACGACGATTTATTAGAAGCCATTAGACAGTGTCTTTTGAACGTGTGGTGTGAAACAATTAAGATTACTGCGAAAACAGCAAGGAAACTAGCCCCTTATAACGACCATATCAAGTTTGTTGCTGATACAGTTAAGTTATTCCACAAGAAGGTGAAGGTTTTCTATCGTTTCTCTTAGTTCCTGTACTTGAACAGCTGGCAAGTTTTTAACAAAATAATGGAACACGTCAGGAGATTGGTACTAGTTCCAGAACATATGACAGATAGAAAGAAACCTTTAGTCACTCCTTTAACAGCACAGGTGAATGAACTAGGTTCAGAAATGCAAAATCTTCTTAAACGTCAAGATATAACACTAGACGAGAAAGTGAAAATGTACGATCAGTCGCTTCAACGTTATCTGAATTATTACGATAAAAGAATGAGTAGACCAGTACGTGTAAACGTCATACCGCCTACAACACCCATAGCAGACGACGATAAACCTGAAGAATCAGTGAATACAGAAGAGACTGCAGAAACGGCACCCTCTGAGTTGCCTGGAGAGATAGAAACTGACATTTTAGAAAGTGTACCTGTAACAATGAAATCAAGAGCTCGACAGTTGGTTAAGAAACTTAAAACGAATGAAGACCTCATAGGATGGACTGACCAAGGACAGATGGTGTTTAAAGGACGACCTATTCCGGGTACAAATGTTGTTGACTTGGTCAACGATTCTCTACGCAAACGAAAGAATTTCACCGGCTGGATGGCAGCTTTTCGCAAAAGCATTAGGAAACATGAATGTTCCCGAAGGCATTATCAGAAATGAAAATCGTTTAAGCATGGTACGGGAATATAAGACTAAGGATATTTCAGACACCGCCCCCCTGACGTCACAGGTAGCCCCAGCAACATAAAAAAGAACAAAACAAAAACAAAAACGAAGAGACAAAAATGTACATCCATATAAATGGGTTAAATAGATTTATTCCTTGTAAAGCTTTTGATATTACAATAAAGAATTGTTTATAACATAATTGTCTTGTATTTATTAAACACAATAATATTTACGCATAAAGTCACGAACTAACATGTCATTCCATTCTTTATTATCAGTAAACATGCCAACAATTGTTGACATGGGCATATTTATACATCGGTGTAAAGCATAAAACAAACAATATTGCCCACGCACGCGAGACCCCAATGACTGTAAAGTCTGTTCATTCCAAGTAAAAGTGCTAGTATTATCTAGTAAAAATGTTTCAAACGTTTTGCTATAAAAGCCCGGTCCTTGTCCGTACGAGTCCATGAACTCCCCTTGTCCATCTGAGGTGAGATAAATTGCTACCCAATGCCTACCAGGTCCATTACTAGGATCCACATTCAGAATAAAACCCCTAGGTTTTTTCGGTATCTGACTTGGTAGACGAACCGATGGTAACACGTCTTTAAATACGGTCTTGGTAAATGGATCACTTTTCAGGACGTTCAGGATTTGTAGAGTGTTCATCTTAACTGTTAAAGTCACATAGAACGTTGCGGTTGGCGTCAATTTCGATAAGACTTTGAAATTCTCCAAGCACCACGATATTTATAGCTGCTGTCAGAGCTGTTCCAAATTGACATTCTATCGATACGTTTCCATTTTTAATCGGTTGAATATGATAACTCAGGCACAAATCAGCTGTCAGATCAAACACGAATAGAGTGTACCCATTGGCATACTCGTCTCGTGTAATACCATTGCCATCATTTGGAAATAACTTGCTAGTGCCAGCATACAAGGTTTGGAAAGCGGACACGTAATTACTTCCTCTCGCAGCAGCAAATTTCAGCTGTAGGGGTTTTCCAGGAAAATGTTCCCCATTTACAGTTAGACCAAGAGAAGTGATGTCATAGTTTTTGAAATTGAAAGGATTTTTTGTATAGGTACCTTTATAAGCATCTGCATCCACCATTCCGATAACCACTCGATCAGGTAGAGGGCCTTGAAATATATTTGGTTGATTGCCTGACATATTTCCTCTCGGTACAGAAACCACTTTACAACAGACACGATTCATAGGGTACTTGGCCGTGATGCGTTGAAGGGCATGGGTATGAGTCAACATAACGGTAGAAGAGATGTTGACACGTCGAACGCGAAATACACATTCTTCCAAAACCACTTTAAAGTCAGGATGATCTGCTGACGATACCAGGGAAAATGGGTTTCTCGAACGCACTAGCTTGAGTTTGATTGGTACAGCACCAAGAATATAACGATCTTGTGCAAACAGGTCAGAATGGATTCTTCCTTCCATAGCCACGGACTTACTTTGGCTTGCGTGAACATACCGCAGCTTCAAACCCTTGTTTGCATCGGCATCTACTGCTACAAGGTTCACGACATCCATTCGACCAGCTTGATCTTTATAGAAAAGCGCTGAGGTTAGATGGATGATTTTGCGTCTTTGCTAAAGTTCAGTACAGTTTCCATATAGGATCGGTAGAGATAAGCAGTGCTCGACGGTGTGACAAGTTTGTTGTTCAGGTAAACTTCTACTTGAGAAAATAAAGCATGCATCCACAGATTTACAGGTCCAACTTGAACATCTTCATCGATTTTAGATCCATCATTGTTGGTTATTTTTGCTTTTACGTGTAGATAATTGTTTGCTCAATCGGTATACACATCAGAATTTGCAGCACACAGAAACTCAATGGTGTCTGAAGCTCCAATACTCGATACTGGATCTAAATCTTCTCAAAATCCTTTATTCATTTCTACTTGTGTAGCAGGCATTACAAATAAATCTAATTCTGATTTTCCACACCCACACGAATCTTTACGTAGGGCACTAAAAGCTTGACTCATGATTTATATTTTATAAACAGTCCGATCTTTGCTTCCGTAGGCTCAGATGTTTTCTTCTTAACAGTTTGCGAACGACTGGCGGTTTTACGTCTTGTGGTGGCTTTTACAGGAGAATTCACTCGTTTGCGTTTACGACCGGCTCCTGATTGGTTCGTAACCTGACGGACCCCTTTTTGAGCAAGATCTTTCACGGCTTCGGAACCCGCCCTCTTATCGCTTGCTTTACATTCTTCCCTGCCAGAACATATTGGCCAACGTCTTTTACAGCTTGCAGAGCTCTTCTTCCAATAGCTTGGGCTCCTCGTTGTACCAGAGGTATTGCAAAGCGTGCAATACTTTTAAAAAAACTTCAAATGTCGTAACCTTTCTGAACACGTGCACCTCGAAAACCATGTAGATTTCCGCCTTGTTGTTTTCTCAAATAATGTTGTTGAAATTGCTTTACGTCTGGCTTTATGTCTCACTTTTAAATGAAATACGAAGATCTCCGCTGTCTAAAGTGAAGTGTCACGATCGACTTCCCGAAGCCAAATGATACGTTTTCGTTTTTGTCGTCCTTTATATTCACTTCAATTGTTTCGAAGGACTTTACCTTGACAGGAATGCACTGTAGGTTACGGAGACTGACGTTCACGTTTTCTCCATAACATCCTTGCGTATTGACAATTCTGAGTAGGGGCACTTTGACATCACCGACAAACTGCGCATCCACGATATCGGTGTACACATACATGGCTGAAAATCCACCGTTAACATCTGCTACGTAAGGACTTAGGGTTTTCTTTTTAATAAAGGTGTCTTGTTGAAACCCCAATGTTGTAGCAATGTCACCACTAAACCAAACGTTTCCCCATTTTTTACATCGACGGCGACTTTCCGTGTACTTCGATTATACGTAAAATTTATCTTGGCTCGTGCCTCTTTGCTCATGCTACGGTTTAAAGCCCCTTTGAGATCAGCAATGGTGTTATAGTAACCATCTGGGATAAGGGCCGTATCGTCATATTTTGTTCCAGCGTTATAGAGAAACGTTTGTTGATTACCTTTTCGAATCGTGCTCCATGTATGGGGATAATATAACTCTGACAAGGCTACTTCCCAATCACCTGTCAGTTGTATAGTTTCAGCAAGTTTCACTTTAAAATTTGCTATAGTATTATCTGGAAAATATTCCATAGAGCTATTGCTTGGAAGCGTTAAATAAAACTGTGTTGCCATGTCGAAGAATAATACACAAATGAACACAAATTGTAAGGTACACACATTTTTATTTCGTTATATCTTTTACATTTTCGGCTGATACCCAAGAATTAAAATCTTCAGGGTAGCCTAACCATTTTACAAGATATTCTTTACGTTTACCACGCATGCGTGATGTAATTACTCTTTTTATTCTATAAAAGTCACTATCTGTCGTTGTAATTCTTTGCAATTCCTGTTCGTAAAATGTTCCTTCTAACTCTTCTCCGTGATAATCTGCGATCTTGTACACTGGCGGTCGTCTAGATACTCGCTTCGTGATGGTAAACACCTCTTCGGTCCAGTTAGGTAAGTAATCTTTCTTGAATGTACGTCTTGCTTCGCTAATCGGAACTTGGTCATCAATGTTGAATTTATATTTGATGGGTTTGCTGGACTCATCACCATACAGTTTTTGCCATACAATACTTTCGTTTTCTCGATTGACATCAACCGGTCTCATCCCAATACTACGGTGTCTCGAATGGTTGTAGGAATACACTAATTTTTGTAGTACATCGATATATTTCATCGTATTCTTTGCTGCAAAATATTTCCACATTTTCCCCTTTAGCGTTCGGTTAAATCGTTCAACGATGGATGCCTTGGTATCGTTGTGTGTTGTGAAAAATCGAATGTGCTTATCCTTCAATAAATTTTGAAAGCTTTTGTTGGTAAATTCAGTTCCTTTATCGGTATGAAATGTTTCCTTCCTTTCTTTAGTATCTTTTCAAAGGCTTTAATCAAACTTTCTCCAGTCTTTGTTTTTAATGGTTCCATCCACGCAAATTTGGACAGTACATCAATAACAGTTAAAATGTATTTATAACCATTATTTGTTTTACTAAGCGAATCCATAATTACTAGATCAGCCTCCCACTCCTCGTCCATCGCTCCAACAATAACACGATTTCGTTTAAAATTATGTCGTACGGGTTTATGCAAAGTATAGGTATCTTGTTGTCTAAGCCATGTTTTTATCTTGTTTTGGGATATCTGGAATTTTCCATCACTTTTTACGACACGGTATAAGGCATCTACGCCGCCAAAACTTGCCGGACGTTTTGGGTTGTAATACAGATCGTGAAGGTGCTGTTCCGCCATCTAATTCGGATGCCTGTATGACGATTTTCCCCCACAGCACGCTGATATACAGCGAATCTTTCGAAAAATATTACCAAGGGCTATTTGTGGTAAACCTCCACAGCAAGTCATGTTCACGCGACAAAGGTTAGAGGTAAATTAATATATTGGAGTAAACGACACGATATAAATGCAAACATATTTAATACATATTGAATTAGAATACAAAATTATATAAGTTCAACAAATGTTCAGTTTTTCTATGTCTTCAGTCAGTGCATCGACAGATTTTTGAAAAAGGTACTCTTCATAGGCTTCTTTAGAGTCACTCTTTCTACTTGTAAAGGATTCACCCGTTTCTGCGATCTTGTATTGATATTGTAATGGACTGCTGAAAAGACACCCAATGTTATAAATTCGTGGCGAGCTCTCTGTAGGTTTCCATCAGCAAAGAATCCGCATGCATGTTGTCTTTCGTTGGGACACGAGTAAAACAGAGGACCTTGGTTGTCCCCTTCCTTCTTGACTTTACGAGTACGGCAGACCATTCCGTGTTTACACAAAGGCTTTGGACTCTCGAAGACATCCCCCCATTGCCAAAACGAGCAGGGATTCTCTCGCTCAGAACAGACGAAGTAAGGTCTCCCGTAACTTTCTCTCATTTTGTCTTTAACCATTCGCAGTATCGCCAATTTTTGATGGGTAGGACAGACTGGATGTAGACAGCCACTTGTTCGAAAAGCATCTACCGCTTTGCCAAACATGTAACAATCTTCTTCAGGGCAGAAAAACTGACAGCTAGGTTTTTGTCAACAGTACCAGAATAAGCCATTCTTGGTTGTTGAGTTAGATGCAGGTTTAGCGTGTAGACACTCCATTACAACGATCTTTCTTCGAGGACAAACAGTAAGCGAATGATACACCAAGCATAGTGACGCTGTTCAACTCTATGGTTACGCGCATATTAATCAACATTTCTTTGTCTAAGCTCTGACCTCGCCCGGACTCGCCCAGACTCGTTCTTTTGTTCAAATTGCTAATGACCTCCTAATGAGGTTTTACACGTGGAAATATGCAAATAATAGTCAGAGAAGCAGTGAACCAAACCAACAGGATAAAGTTTTATTTCGTTTATATTTTGTCAAATCTATACGTCTCAAATCGTTTATCGTTCTTCGCACAGCTTCTCGAATTGATTCTTCATCTAAAGATTCGTTTACTCTATACACTAGGGTTAAATAGGCGATAATTCGACCAAAATTGTTGACATTCATCTCTTCGTAAATAACACTCAGATTACTCGGCAATCTATCTCTAGTGATTTGGTCGTTTACACTATCGTACAGATCTTGGTGTTCTTCTAGAAGAGTTTTAATGTGAAAAGACAAAGTTTCTTTTTCGATCTCAATGTTATATCTCTCTAGTTCGTCGTAAATAATATCCATCTTGTCAAACGTTTACCGTACGCACTGTTGGGGTAAAGTGTATATATAAAACACCGTACTTTAGTACTTATAAGAAACAACTCGACGGTATTTTACCTACGGAAATCAGTCTGGAATGGCGTAGTGAAAACCTGGGGGTTGGATAAAAGCTAGGGTTAGGGGGTCCCTAAGGAGCCTGAGAAATAACGACGAGTTAGGGTTAGGGTGTCCCAAAGGAGCCTTAGAAATAATGATGTAAGCATAATGAGATTAGGGTTAGGAGGTCCTAAAGGAGCCTGAGAATGAATAAATAATAAGTTGAATATTTAATGAGGCGGCATCCCCGCGGTTTCGCTATGGTAACACTGCTAATGACCTTCTCGCCTAGACTTGCCTAAGCGCTTAATCCTCTTAATGACCCCTAATGAGTTTCTCTTTTGTCTCCAGCACGTGCGCTGAGGATGAATATGCAAATATCACACTTAGTAACAGAAAGCGTAGCAACGCTTTCAAAGTAATAAACGATGACGATGCATAAATAATAAGTCAATTATGACATAGTGAATACCAGGGGGGTTGAGTAACAGCTAGGGCTTATGGGGGGGAAGTTAGGGTTAGGAGGTCTCAAAGGAGCCTGAGGAGGATATTGACAGAGCTCATTAAAAATTCAATTTACCTAATTAATTATGAATCGGCCAGATGGGGGGTATAACTACTAGCATTTTTCAACATTTTGAACGAGGCAAAACTGCCAAAATCGAAAAGTTGAGGGAATCATTCCAAATGTATTGTTTTGCTAGTTTCTGGTCAGAAACATCATTTTCACCGATAATTTGGCATTTGGAGCCTTATTTCAGAAAAAAAACTTTTTTCCACTCAGAATGGCGAGATAAGCGTTTTTCAACATTTTGAACGTGGCAAAACTACCAAAATCGAAAAGTTGAGGGAATCATTCCAAATGTGTTGTTTTGCTACTTTCTGGTCAGAAACATAATTTTCACCGATAATTTGGCATTTCGAGCCTTATTTCAGAAGAAAACTTTTTTCGATTCAAAATGGCGAGATAAGCGTTTTTCAACATTTTGAACGTGGCAAAACTGCCAGAATCGAAAACTTGAGGGAATCATTCCAAATGTGTTGTTTTGCTAGTTTATGGTCAGAAACATCATTTTCACCAATAATTTGGCATTAGGAGCCTTATTTCAGAAAAAAACTTTCTTCCACCCAGAATGGCGAGATAAGGGGATACAAAACTGTACCGTGTAGAAATACATCTGGACTTTCTCGCCACTCACGTGAAGCCCCATTTCCGCTACCCACAAACTAATATCTGGCGTAAAACTTTTGAAAACCACCTTGGCAGCCTCGTGTCTGGTGCTATTAGCTGGTGATATTAGTCCAAATCCTGGTCCAGTTGGCAGTACACATATGGGTCCCATACCTGAAGCGAAAAAACCCTACTGCTCCTCTATAAAGTGTTTGTATATGAATGCCAGAAGTTTAGTCAACAAAACCGCCGAGTTTCAAACTCTTGCCACCGACAAAGATCTCGTAGCAGTCACTGAATCCTGGCTTAAACCGGACATACTTAATTGTGAACTTTTGCCTGGCCCTAACTTTACCATCCACAGACGAGACAGAACGGACAGAATCGGTGGAGGTGTATTACTTGCTGTAAGGAACACACTACAAAGCTTTCGTCGTAAGGATCTTGAATGTAACGCTGAGATTCTATCATGTGAAATTCGTCCCGACAACAGAGAAAAATCTTAGTTATTGTCTTCTACCGGCCCCCAGACTCCAATGTAGACCATCTAAAAGAGCTTAAGAAAACGCTTCGCCTATCCGCTAAAGCCAATTTCGACCAGCTAATTATATGTGGTGACTTCCATCTTCCCAATATTGACTGGAGCACAGATTCTGCTATCTCTGGGGATCAAACTCATAATTACTTCACCAAAATACTTAAAGACAGCTTCTTATGGCAGATGGTTGATTTCCCAACAAGAAATACCAGCATATTAGACCTGATTCTAACAAACATTCCCAACAAACTGCATCATATACACAGGAAAAGACGGGAGAAAAACATTAATGATTTTGCATGGGTTTCGGTGAATTCCCATTCTTAAAAAAACACATTAATGGTAATTGGTAGCTCACAGAGTTACCATTCATGTGTCTTTAACTTCCATTAATGGTATTTCTTCAAAAAACATTCATGATAATGTAAAATCATTAATGAAAAATGTCAAGCAATTGCTCATGGAGTTACCATTCATGTGTTTTTAACTTCCATTAATGGTATTTCTTCAAAAAACATTCATGATAATGTAAAATCATTAATGTAAAATGTCAAGCAATTGCTCAAGGAGTTACCATTCATGTGTTTTTAATTTCCATTAATGGTATTTCTTCAAAAAACATTCATGATAATGTAAAATCATTAATGTAAAATGTTAAGCAATAAATGCAATTGCTCATGGAGTTACCATTCATGTGTTTTTAACTTCCATTAATGGTATTTCTTCAAAAAACATTCATGATAATGTAAAATCATTAATGTAAAATGTCAAGCAATTGCTCATGGAGTAACCATTCATGTGTTTTTAACTTCCATTAATGGTATTTCAGTTCAAAAAACATTCATGATAATGTAAAATCATTAATGTAAAATGTTAAGCAATAAATGCAATTGCTCACAGAATTACCATTCATGCGTTTTTAACTTCCATTAATGGTATTTCTTCAAGAAACATTCATGATAATGTAAAATCATTAATGAAAAATGTCAAGCAATTGCTCATGGGGTTACCATTCATGTGTTTTTAACTTCCATTAATGGTATTTCTTCAAAAAACATTCATGATAATGTAAAATCATTAATGTAAAATGTCAAGCAATTGCTCAAGGAGTTACCATTCATGTGTTTTTAATTTCCATTAATGGTATTTCTTCAAAAAACATTCATGATAATGTAAAATCATTAATGTAAAATGTTAAGCAATAAATGCAATTGCTCATGGAGTTACCATTCATGTGTTTTTAACTTCCATTAATGGTATTTCTTCAAAAAACATTCATGATAATGTAAAATCATTAATGTAAAATGTCAAGCAATTGCTCATGGAGTAACCATTCATGTGTTTTTAACTTCCATTAATAGTATTTCAGTTCAAAAAACATTCATGATAATGTAAAATCATTAATGTAAAATGTTAAGCAATAAATGCAATTGCTCACAGAATTACCATTCATGCGTTTTTAACTTCCATTAATGGTATTTCTTCAAGAAACATTCATGATAATGTAAAATCATTAATGTAAAATGTTAAGCAATGGTCCATCGACTCCATATCCACTGCAGGTAACTATATATATATCCCATAATACCTCTGTTCACCAGGCACTCGCTCTCATTTCTTTGAAGACAATTATCAGAGTAAGTTGTTTTGTTAAAGTTTTGGGTTTTTAAAACGATTTTTCCCATCGAAAATGAGTTCGGATAGCGACGATTTCGTCGAGGTTAACAATAAGCAGCTGAGAGAAACGTCAGTTGACGAAGTTTCCTCCTTGATAAGGAAACATTTTGAGAGAGAAACAGCATTCAAAATTAAAGGTGAGTTTTTAAAAAGGCGCGAAAATATCACAACGATTTTCACCGTATCTAGTACTGCAATTACTGAGCCTTGAGTTACTGACTTTTTAGAATATTTGTTTTATATGATTTACTGTTTCCATTTGTTTTATTTGTCTTTGGAATTTAAGCGCACAATGGCCACTTATTTTCAAATTTAGTTGTGTCTTTGTTGATTTTCTTTCTGCTTGGCTACTGATTATAAACTTCTTTTGCTTTGTTAATAAAGCCCTAATCAAACGAGAACGCAAGTCAAGTTGGCAGTCACGCTATCTCAGCCAGCCGCTCTGAATAATTTCCCGAAAATATTATGTACCGTGACAAAGTTAAAACTTATTTAAAACACTCATGAAACCTTTATTTTGTTAATTTGGGTGTTCGAACGACCGCCACAGAAATTCGTGACTGCCAACTTGCGACGACTTGCGTTCTCGTTTGATTAGGGCTTAATTACATGTGTCTATATATGTTTTTGTGCCCATTATATTATGTGTTTGTATTTCCTAATTTCTCAATCGTCATTTCAAACTTTATCCGGTTTATGTGTATATATTATATATATATAAATATTTAAACAAATTTTAGAGCAAAAGATTGATGGTGCAGCTGCGGTGGACCTGTGGGTTTAATCTGATTGGGTAGCAGATGAAAGTAAAGAGGCTTGTGGAGGAGATGTGCAAAGATGTTGCTGTTGTGAAGAAACATTTACCTTTCCAAAAACCATCAGGGAAATCGATCTCCAGTGACCTCCACAAAAGAATGTACAACGCAAAGTAAAAGGCTTTATCTTTTATGTAGTTAAGTTAAGTTTAATATATAAACCGAGCAGGAGCAAGGTTTGTGCGAGAAAAACCCAAGGCAGATACTTTCCAGTACATACAGAGTAAAAGAGGTTAATAATCCATTTATTATATGGTTTTTGGTTCGGTTTCTTATCTGTTTTTTATAGCTCCACGTTCTTCTTCGGACTTCAAATGTTGCCGTTCACCTTACTTTTGAGCTTGTTCGCTTTGCGGTTCATGTTTACACCTCATCAACTGTATCGTCTACGTTTATTCAATTAATAGTTTCTAGATAAAACTAATTATTAAAAAAATAGTTTAATAAAACCAATAATTGACACGATCAATAAAGATCGAAACGCATTCGTGGTTTTTCAACTGACTTAAATAGAAATACATGTACATTCATGTTTTTTTAATAAAGCCGTGAATGGAATTTCAAATACATTCACGTTTTTTCAATTAAATACATGAATGTAAATAGAAATACTTTCATGGTTTTTAAATAAACACCATGAATGGCAATCTAAACACATTCATGTTTTTTCAATCATACATGAATGTAAATAGAAATACATTCATGTTTTTAGAATAAAAACCATGAACGGAAACCTAAACACATTCACGTTTTTTTAAATAAATACATAAATGCAAATAGAAATACATTCATGTGTTTCACAAAAAACACATTAGTTCTTGTATTAAATCATTAATGGTATTTATAAAAAAACATCAATGGATTTTTCAAAATACCATTAATGGGAAAGTAGAACTGTTCCCATTAATGTATTTTTTATTACCATTAATGTTTTTAATAAAAAAACTATTAATGGGAAAGTCGAACTGTTCCCATTCATGGTATTTTGAATGGGAATTAGCAATTTACCATTAAAATTCCCATTAATGTTTTTTGACCGTTTTTTCCTGTGTATCCAGGGCTTCGAGGACATTCTCCGTACTGACCATAAACTTATTAGTTTTGATGTTGACTTTAGGATTCCCAAGAAGCCGGTTGTAAAACGTTCTGTCTATACAACTTTAAAAAAGCCAACTGGAATGGGCTCAAAGATCTTCTAATGATAACTCCCTGGGACCTTTGCTTTGTTCCAAACGACGTAGATGCTTCGCTGGCAAATTGGTGCAATACTTTTGTTAAAGCTGTGGATGAGCACGTGCCTAAGTCAAAACCCAGAAATATCCATGACCACCCATGGATTTACTCCGAACTTTTGTCTCTCATAAGAAAGAAAGATAAACAACGAGTTAAAGCACGTAATTCTGGATCGAGTACAGATGCAATAAAGTTTAACCAATTACGGCGCCAAAGAAAGCAACTTATATCTAAAAAAAGGAAAGACCACGCAAACAAGATAAAGGACTCCCTGACGGTAAGTCTCAAGCGTTTCTGGTCATTTGTCAAGACATCTACAACACAGACTGTCTCTCCTAATTTCATTCGTGATGGACAATCTTTTATTACTGACAATTGTGCAAAGGCCAACATACTAAACACGTATTTTCACTCGGTATTCAGTCCTGATAGAGCGGGACCAGCGTCCCCTGATCCTTCTGAAGAGACTAGTAATACATCAGATGATAGAAGTGTCCAACTTTCGATCTCTGAAGTCACTAAGGTCCTTAAATAACTGGACCCGAAAAAGGCTTGTGGACGTGACGGCATACCCGGCGCACTACTTAGAAACACTGCATTGTAAATTGCACCATGTCTTTGCCGTTTATTTAATCTGTCCCTCTACCTGGGCTCAGTCCCTTTCAGCTGGAAGCGCGCGAATGTCACGCCTGTTTTTAAAAAGGACGACCCCTCCGTCGTCGCGAACTACCGATCTATCTCGCTGCTATGCATTGTATCCAATGTTCTAGAACGGTGCGTCTTCAATCATTGTTATTCACATCTTTCTCCCACGTTCTACCACCTACAGCATGGCCTTTTAAAAGGAAGATCTACTGTGACACAACTTCTTGAAGTCTACCATAACATATTAGATTATCTCGCTAGCGGGAAAGAGGTTGACGCCATTCACTTGGACCTATCAAAGGCATTCGACAGAGTTCCCCACCATCTGCTCCTTACAAACCTCAAGCGCTACGGCATCTCTGGATCACTTCTCAAGTGGTTTCAAAGCTACCTATCTAACAGACAACAGCGCGTGGTCCTTAATGGTACTTTTTCAAACTGGCTCACAGTGACTTCAGGCGTCCCACAAGGATCTATACTTGGTCCGTTTCTATTCGTTGTGTACGCAAACGATATGCCTGAATACATCCAAAATGGATCGAACTTGGCTCTGTTTGCTGATGATTCGAAGTTCTATAGAGCTATGGATCTAGAAAGTCCATCCCACGGGCTTCAGGCTGATCTCAACTCTCTACATAAGTGGAGTGTTGACTGGGACATGTCATTCAACGCCTCCAAATGTAAAGACATGCACATGTCTCGCAAAACATCTCCTGTCAGTAACACCTATGACTACCAGCTCGAGGAAAATTATTTGAAATGCGTGCCTTATCCCAAGGACCTGGGAGTAACTGTCGCCCGGGACTTATCCTGGTCCAGATATATCGAAGAGACATGCGCAAAGGCAAACAAGAGCCTTGGCCTAATCAAAAGAGTCTGCGGCAGAGACCTATCTGATGTCAAAACCAGAAAACTGCTCTACTGCTCCCTTGTTCGGCCTCGCCTAGAATACTGCTCCAACGTCTGGTCTCCCTTTACCCTGAAACACCGCCGATTAATTGAAAACATCCAACGTCGAGCCACAAAGTTTATTCTCAACTATCCCTCCGAGGAGCTAAGCTACAAGGAAAGACTCGTCTCACTTGATTTGCTGCCGCTTGAATTTAGACGCGAACTGTCAGACGTTTCACTACTTTTTAAATATAAGAATGATCTTATTAATGTTAACTTTGATAAATACTTTACACCTGCTTGTCCTTCTCACAATACTAGTTCCTTTGATCCTAATAATTACCGTCCTTTGACCACCCACAAACAAAATTTTTTTAGATGTTCTTTCTTTCCGAGAACCATCAGCCTTTGGAATAGCTTGTCTACTACTATCAAATGCTGCAGTAGTATTAGTCAGTTTAAGTGTAAGTTAAAGTGTTACTATAAGGATAAGCTCTCAACTTACCATAGTCAACTTCTCTTTTTTTTCTTTTTTTTTTCTCCTTTTTTTTTTTTTTAAGTTTTCTTTTTTACATATATATAAATTACCGCTTCTCAACTTGTTTGGGGGAAAATGTCAATTGTGGCGATAGTCCTGTTTTTCTCCCAGCCACTATGTTACTTGTTGTATTCATGTGATATAATGTTGTGGCAAAGCAAATAAATAAATAAATGCCAAATTATCGGTGAAAATGATGTTTCTTACCAGAAACTAGCAAAACAACACATTTGGAATGATTCCCTCAACTTTTCTATTTTGGCAGTTTTGCCACATTCAAAATGTTGAAAAACGCTTATCTCACCATTCTGAGTCGAAAAAAGTTTTTTTCTGAAATAAGGCTACAAATGCCAAATTATCGGTGAAAATGATGTTTCTGACCAGAAACTAGCAAAACAACACATTTGGAATGATTCCCTCAACTTTCCAATTTTGGCAGTTTTGCCACATTCAAAATGTTGAAAAACGCTTATCTCACCATTCTGAGTCGAAAAAAGTTTTTAACTGAAATAAGGCTCCAAATGCCAAATTATCGGTGAAAATGATGTTTCTGACCAGAAACTACAATCCTGGCCAAAATTATGTGGACAGTCCACTCTAAACAAACAAATTAATGTTCATACATATTCTTTCCCCGCATTCCGCCCCCATTTTCAATGTTGCATCTCACAATACATTTTTATCAAGTCCAGTTCATTCATTTATCAACATCGAAAGGGGGGACGGGGGCCAAGGGGCCTATTTTTTCAAGATAACAAGGGAAATACCAGACACAGAGGTTTATGCACGCGCTGTCCACACTAATTTTTGCCAGGATTGTCTGAAAATACGACTGAGTAGAAATGCCAAATTTAGGCGTTTATAATTGACCTAAGACGGCGCATAATAGGGTTGTTTGTTTAACAGAGATCATAAGGCGTATGTTCATGTTTTTTCTACCTTATTCATTTGTGATAAAAGAGGCCTTTTGTTTTCAATGTTAAGTGGTATTTATGCTGTCAGCAGTGACATCTATTAGAACGAACGTGTTTGATTAAACGAACCGGCGTGTAATAATGAGACTGTATATTGAAATAGAAATGAAGCTATGCAAAAAGCTTATATCTTGTCAACATTACATGCGAGACATTGTGGTTACGTAGCTAATGACGTTTTAATAGTTTAATGGATCACTGAGGTCGGCCGCAAGTTCGACGGTACACATTTGTGCACCGTTTGTTTAAAGAATACACAAGCAATTCATTTTACTATCACAGTACACAGCTGTGTACCGTTGAATTTATTTATCCCACAACTCAAGTAAATAAAATAATTAACGTTCAGAAAATATTTATAAGAGTACATGGCGTTGTTACGTACGCGTAACTTACTTAAACAGACGGGATCGGAGTAACAATTTACATTAATTTAGTATTTCAGCTTTATTCCTTTCCGACTTAATATAGTTGCAATGCGCTTAGGCATACGTTGCATTGTGCGGTCAATGAGGTCAACACTCAAGTTATCCAAACACCGAAAGACTCTGTCCTGAAAAGCCTGAAATGGCTCATTTGTTATAAGCAAATGTATCGCTTCTTCTTCTAGCTGTTTTTTTACGATATGAAAAATATTTTCGATTGGATTTAAGTCAGGGGATCGCGCCGGTATTCGATGTTGAGTGCATTCAATATCTTGTAATATGATAGCGCAATTCTACTGTTTTGACAAGGGCAATTGGTGACGGAATTAATTAGCAACTTAAACCAAAGTCATCAGCAGAAACGGTAAACGAGCACAAAATTATCATTAAGTTGTTAAGACCAAAAAATGCGACCTGAAAAGACCGTCACTACAAAAACTTCTTATCCTACAGATTCGCTGTTAAAGCTCACTAAACAGTGAATTTGTTCACGAAAGCCATTGTCACGTTTGAAATATTACATCGGAAGCCTTGTGATAAGAGAAATTTCCAAAAGTTTTATCTTGTTTTTTCTCAGACAATCCTGGCCAAAATCATGTGGACAGTCCACTCTAAACAAACAAATTAATGTTCATACATATTCTTTCCCCACATTCCGACCCCCGGCCCCCTTTTCAATGTTGCATCTCACAATACATTTTTATCAAGTCCAGTTCATTCATTTATCAACATTGAAAGGGGGGGGCGGGGGCCAAGGGGCCTATTTGTGCGAGATAACAAGGGAAATACCAGACACAGAGATTTATGCACGCGCTATCCACACTAATTTTTGCCAGGATTGTAGCAAAACGACACATTTGGAATGATTCCCTCAACTTTCCAATTTTGGCAGTTTTGCCACGTTCAAAATGTTGAAAAACGCTTATCTCACCATTCTGGGTCGAAAAAAGTTTTTTTTTGAAATAAGGCTCCAAATGCCAACTAGAAAATCCTGTGAAAATCCTAGTGCGTTTAAAACTATATGTCTAAAATGTAATTCTGTCCGTAGTCTCAGCCGTCCAATTTCTTGCTATTGTTAGTATCTGTATCTGTAAATTATATATAGTTATACTTTGTATAGTTATAAAGCTTTATATATTAACTTATATCACGGGCCCGCTGTAATTGGCTAATCGCTGTTGCGGATCCCCTGCCATCGTTACTAAGTAAATTTTGTATCTTGTTATCTGTACATCAACATTTTTTTTCTGGTAAAGCTCATAAAATAAACAAATAAAATAAACTAGCAAAACAACCCATTTGGATTGATTCCCTCAACTTTCCAATTTTGGCAGTTATTCCACGTTCAAAATGTTGAAAAACGCTTAACTCACCATTCTGGGTCGAAAAAAGATTTTTTTTGAAATAAGGCTCCAAATGCCAACTAGAAAATCCTGTGAAAATCCTAGTACGTTTAAAATTATATGTCTAAAATGTAATTCTGTCCGTAGTCTCAGCTGCAGCCGTCCAATTTCTTGCTGTTGTTAGTATCTGTATCTGTAAATTATATATAGTTATACTTTGTATAGTTATAAAGCTTTATATATTAACTTATATCACGGGCCCGCTGTAATTGGCTAATCGCTGTTGCGGATCCCCCCCTGCCATCGTTACTAAGTAAATTTTGTATGTTGTTATCTGTACATAAACATTTTTTTTCTGGCAAAGCTAATAAAATAAACAAATAAAATAAACTAGCAAAACAACACATTTGGATTGATTCCCTCAACTTTCCAATTTTGGCAGTTTTGCCACGTTCAAAATGTTGAAAAACGCTTATCTCACCATTCTGAGTCGAAATTTTTTTTTTTCTGAAGTAAGGCTCCAAATGCCTATTTATCGGTGAAAATGATGTTTCTGACCAGAAATTAGCAAAACAACACATTTGGAATGATTCCCTCAACTTTCCAATTTTGGCAGTTTTGCCACTTTCAAAATGTTGAAAAACGCTTATCTCGCCATTCTGAGTCGAAAAAAGTTTTTTTCCGAATAAGACTCCAAGTGCCAAATTATCGGTGAAAATAATGTTTCTGACCAGAAACTAGCAAAACAACACATTTGGGATGATTCCCTCAAAAACACTAATTTTAGCAGTTTTGCCACGTTCAAAATGTTGAAAAACGCTTATCTCGCCAATCTGAGTCGAAAAAAGTTTTTTCCCGAATAAGACTCCAAGTGCCAAATTGTCGGTGAAAATGATGTTTCTGACCAGAAACTAGCAAAACAACACATTTGGAATGATTCCCTCAACTTTCCAATTTTGCCACGTTCAAAATGTTGAAAAACGCTTATCTCGCCATTCTGAGTCGAAAAAAGTTTTTTGCCGAATAGGACTCCAAATGCCAAATTATCGGTGAAAATGATGTTTCTGACCAGAAACTAGCAAAATAACACATTTGGAATGATTCCCTCATCTTTTCAATTTTGGCAGTTTTGCCACGTTCAAAATGTTGAAAAACGCTTATCTCGCCATTCTGAGTCGAAAAAAGTTTTTTGCCGAATAGGACTCCAAATGCCAAATTATCGGTGAAAATGATGTTTCTGACCAGAAACTAGCAAAACAACACATTTGGAATGATTCCCTCAACTTTCCAATTTTGCCACGTTCAAAATGTTGAAAAACGCTTATCTCGCCATCCTGAGTCGAAAAAAGTTTTTTGCCGAATAGGACTCCAAATGCCAAATTATCGGTGAAAATGATGTTTCTGACCAGAAACTAGCAAAACAACACATTTGGAATGATTCCCTCATCTTTTCAATTTTGGCAGTTTTGCCACGTTCAAAATGTTGAAAAACGCTTATCTCGCCCTTCTGAGTCGAAAAAAGTTTTTTGCCGAATAGGACTCCAAATGCCAAATTATCGGTGAAAATGATGTTTCTGACCAGAAAACTAGCAAAACATCACATTGGAATGATTCCCTCATCTTTTCAATTTTGGCAGTTTTGCCACGTTCAAAATGTTGAAAAACGCTTATCTCGCCCATTCTGAGTCGAAAAAAGTTTTTTGCCGAATAGGACTCCAAATGACAAATTATCGGTGAAAATGATGTTTTCTGACCAGAAACTAGCAAAACAACACATTTGGAATGATTCCCTCATCTTTTCAATTTTGGCAGTTTTGCCACGTTCAAAATGTTGAAAAACGCTTATCTCGCCATTCTGAGTCGAAAAAAGTTTTTTGCCGAATAGGACTCCAAATGCCAAATTATCGGTGAAAATGATGTTTCTGACCAGAAACTAGCAAAACAACACATTTGGAATGATTCCCTCATCTTTTCAATTTTGGCAGTTTTGCCACGTTCAAAATGTTGAAAAACGCTTATCTCGCCCTTCTGAGTCGAAAAAAGTTTTTTGCCGAATAGGACTCCAAATGCCAAATTATCGGTGAAAATGATGTTTCTGACCAGAAACTAGCAAAACAACACATTTGGAATGATTCCCTCATCTTTTCAATTTTGGCAGTTTTGCCACGTTCAAAATGTTGAAAAACGCTTATCTCGCCATCCTGAGTCGAAAAAAGTTTTTTGCCGAATAGGACTCCAAATGCCAAATTATCGGTGAAAATGATGTTTCTGACCAGAAACTAGCAAAACAACACATTTGGAATGATTCCCTCATCTTTTCAATTTTGGCAGTTTTGCCACGTTCAAAATGTTGAAAAACGCTTATCTCGCCCTTCTGAGTCGAAAAAAGTTTTTTGCCGAATAGGACTCCAAATGCCAAATTATCGGTGAAAATGATGTTTCTAACCAGAAACTAGCAAAACAACACATTTGGAATGATTCCCTCAACTTTTCAATTTTGGCAGTTTTGCCACGTTCAAAATGTTGAAAAACGCTTATCTCGCCATTCTGAGTCGAAAAAAGTTTTTTGCCGAATAGGACTCCAAATGCAAAATTATCGGTGAAAATGATGTTTCTGACCAGAAACTAGCAAAACAACACATTTGGAATGATTCCCTCAACTTTTCAATTTTGGCAGTTTTGCCACGTTCAAAATGTTGAAAAACGCTGTATCTCGCCATTCTGAGTCGGAAAAAAGTTTATTTCCGAAATAAAGACTCCAAGTGCCCCCCCCAAATAATCGGGTGAAAAATATTGTTTCTGACCAGAAACTAGCAAGAAACAACACTCATATTGGAATGATTACCTCAAACTTTCCAATTTTGCACTATTCAAAATGTTGGAAAAACGCTAATCTCGTCCATTCTGAGTCGAAAAAAGTTTTTTGGACCGAATTAGGGCTCCAACTGCCAAATTATCGGTGAAAATGATGTTTCTGACGAGAAAACTAGCAAAACAACACATTTGGAATGATTCCCCCCATCAACTTTTCAATTTGTGGCAGCTTTTGCCACGTTCAAAATGTTGAAAAACGCTTAATCTTCACCATTCTGAGTTGTACAAAAGTTTTTTTCTGAAATAAAGCTCCAAAATGGATGCCAAATTATCGGTGAAAATGATGTTTTGCTGACCAGAAACGAGCAAAACAACACACATTTGGAATGATTCCCTCAACATTTTCAATTTTGGCAGTTTTTGCCACGTTCAAAATGTTTTGAAAAACGCTTATCTCGCCATTCTGAGTCAGAAAAAAAGTTTTTTGCCGAATAGGACTCCAAATGGGCGTGGCCCTAAATTATCGGTGAAAATGATGTTTCACTGACCAGAAAGCTAGCAATAACAACACAATTTGGAATGATACCCTCATCTTTTCAATTTTGGCAGTTTTTGCCAACATTCAAATTTTGAAAAAACGCTTATTCTCGCGATTCTTCTGAGTCGAAAAAAGTTTTTTTACCCGAATAAGACTCCAAATGACCAAATTATCGTGTGAAAATGATGTTTCTTCTGACCATGAAACGAGCAAAACAACACATTTGGAATGATTCCCTCAACTTTTCCAATTTTGCCACGTTCAAAATGTTGAAAAACGCTTAATCTCGCCATTCTGAAGTGTCGAAAAAAGTTTTGGTTTCCGAATAAGACTCCACGTGGCCCCAAATTATCGGTGAAAATGATGTTTCTGACGCAGAAAAGAGCAAAAACAAACCACATTTTGGAATGATTCCCTCAACTTTTTCAATTTTTGGCAGCGTTTGCCACGTTCAAAATGTTGAAAAACGCCTTTATCTCACCATTCTGAGTTGTAAAACTGCTAGTCTTTTTACTGAAAATTAGAAGCACTCCAAATGCCAAATTACCGTTGAAATCATTGTTTATGAGACCAGAAACTAGCCAAAAGAACACATTTGGACATGATTCCCTCAACTTTCCAATTTTGCCACGAAACGTTCAAATGTTGAAAAGACGCTTATCTCGCCATTCTGAGTCGAAAAAAGTTTTTTTTCCGAATAGGACTCCAAGTGCAAATTATCGGTGAAAACTGATGTTTATCTGACCAGAAACTAGCAAAACAACACATTCGGAATGATACCCCTCCAACTTTTTCAATTTGGCAGTTTTGCCACGTTCAAAATGTTGAAAAACGCTTATCTCACCGATTCTGAGTGGAAAAAAAAGTTTTTTTGCCGAATAGGACTCACCAAATGCCAAATTTATCGGTGAAAATTGATGTTTCTGACCAGTAAACTAAGCAAAACAACACATTCGGAATGATTCCCTCAACTTTTAAATTTTGGACAGTTTTGCCACGTTCAAAATGTTATGAATAAACGCTTTATCTCGCTCATTTCTGAGTCGAAAAAAGTTTTTTTGCCGAATAGAGACTCCAAATGCCAAAATTATCGGGTGAAAAATGATGTTTCTGACCAGAAACGAGCAAAACAACACATATTGGAATGATTCCCTCTAACAACAAAAATTTTTAGCAGTTTTGCCCACGTTCAAAATGTTTGAAAAACGTTTATCTCGCCAGTCTGAGTCGAAAAAAGTTTTTTTCCGAATAAGACTCCAAAGTGCGCAAATTATCGGTGAAAATGATGTTTCTGTCAAGAAATACTAGCCCAGAAAACAACACATTTGGAATGATTCCCTCAACTTTCCAATTTTGCCACGTTCTAAATGTTGATAAAACGCTGATCTAGGCATTCTGATTGGTCGAAAATTTTTTTTTGTCCGAATAGGACTACAAAATGCCAAATTAGAGGTTGAAAATGATGTTTCTGACCTGTAAACTAGCCAAATAACAACACATTTGGAATGATTCCCTCAACTTTTCAATTTTGGCAGTTTTGCCACGTTCAAAATGTTGAAAAACGATTATCTCGCCATTTCTGTGTCGAAAAAAGTTTTTTGCCGAATAGAGACTCCAAATGCCAAATTATCGTGTGAAAATGATGTTTCTGACCAGAAACTAGCAAAACAACACATTTGGTAATGATTCCCTCAACTTTTCAATTTTGGCTGTTTTGCCACGTTCAAAATGTTGAAAAACGAGTTTTATCTCGCCAGTCTGAGTCGAAAAAAGTTTTTTTCCGAATAAGGAATCCCAAGTGCCAAATTATCGAGTGAAAATGATGTTTCTGACCAGAAATTAGCAAAAACAACACATTTGGAATGATTCCCTCATTTTTCCAAATTTTGCCACGTTCAAAATGTTGAAAAACGCTTATCTAGCCATTCTGAGTCGAAAATTTTTTTTTTGGCCGAATAGGACTCGAAATGCCAAAATTATCGGTGAATGGAAATGATGTTTCTGACCAGAACATAGCTACAAAAAAAAAATTTGGGAATGATTCCCTCAACTTTTCAATTTTGGCAGTTTTGCCACGTTCAAAATGTTGAAAAACGCTTTATCTCGCCATTCAGATGTCGAAAAAAGTTTTTTTGCCCGAATAGGACTCCAAATGCCAAATTATCCGGTGAAAATGATGTTTTCTGACCAGAAAACTAGCAAAACAACACATTTGGACTGATTCCCTCAACTTTCAATTTTTGCCACGTTCAAAATGTTGTAAACGCTTATCTCGCCATTCTGAGTCCGAAAAAAGTTTTTTGCCGAATAGGGACTCCAAGTGCCAAAGTATCGCGTGGAAAATGATGTTTCTGAACAGAACCGAGCAAATACAACACATTTGGAATGATTCCCTAAACTTTCCAATTTTGGCAGTTTTGCCACGTTCAAAATGGTTGAAAAGCGCTTATATCTAGCCATTCTGAGTCGAAAATTTTTTTTTGCCGAATAGGACTCCAAATGCCAAATTTATCGGTGAAAATGATGTTTCTGCACCAGAAACTAGCAAAAACTACACATTTGGAATGATTCCCTCAACTTTTCATTTTTGGCAGTTTTGCCACGTTCAAAATGTTGAAAAAAGCTTATCTCTGCCATTCTGAGTCGAAAAAAGTTTTTCTGCCGAATAGGGGACTCCAAATGCCAAAATTATCGGTGGATGAAATGATGTTTCTGAACCGAAACTATGCTAAATCAACACATTTGGGATTGATCTCCGCTCAACTTTTCAATTTTTGGCAGGTTTTGCCACGTTCAAAATGTTGTAAAAGGTTATTCTCGCCAGTCTGAGTCGAAAAAAGTTTTTTTCCGAAATAAGACTCCAAGTGCCAACCATTATCGGTGAAAATGATGTTTTCTGACTCAGAAACTAGCAAAACAAACACATTTGGAATTGATTCCAATCAATCTTCCAATTTTGCCACGTTCAAAAATTTGTTGAAAAACGCTTATCTAGCCATTCTGGAGTCGAAAATTTTTTTTAGCCGAATTAGGACTCTAAATGCCAAATTAATCGGTGATAAAATGATGTTTCTTTGACCAGGAACTAGCAAAACAACACATTTCGGAATGATTCCCTCAACTTTTCAATTTTCTGCTGTTTTGCCACGTTCAAATGTTGAAAAACGCTTATCTCGCCATTCTGAGACGAAAAAAGTTTTTTTCCGACTATGACTCCAAAATTATCGGTGAATATCGTATGTTTCTGACCAGAAACTAGCAAAACAACACATTTGGAATGATTCCCTCAACTTTTCTATTTGTGACGGTTTTGCCAAGTTCAAAATGTTGAAAAACGCTTATCTCACCTTTCTGAGTCGAAAATAGTTTTTTTCCCGAATAAGATTTTCCAAGTGCCAAAATTATCGGTTGAAAATGGTGTTTCTGACCAGAAACTAGCAAGAACAACACATTCGGAATGATTCCCTCAAAATTTTCAATTTTGGCAGTTTTGCCATGTTCAAAATGTTGAAAAACGCTGATTCTGGCCATTCTGTGTCGAAAAAAGTTTTTACCGAATAAGACTCCAAGTGCCAAATTATCGGTGGTAAATAATGTTTCTGGTCAGAAACTTGGAAAACAACACATTTTGATTTGATTCCCTCAACTTTCCAAGTTTGCCACGTTCCAAAATGTTGAAAAACGCCCTTTGTCTCGCCATTCTGAGTCGAAAATAAGTTTTTTTCCGAATAAGGGGGTGACTCCAAGTGCCCAAATCTATCGGTGAAAATGATGTTTCTGACCAGAAACTAGCAAAACAACACATTTGGTCATGATTCCCTCAAATACACTATTTTTAGATGTTTTGCCAAGGTTCAAAATGTTGAAAAAAACGCTTTTCTCGCCAATCTGGGTCGTAAAATAGTTTTTCCAGAATAAGACTCCAAGTGCCAAATTGTCGGTGACAAATGATGTTTCTGAACCGGAATACTAGCAAAACAACACATTTGGAATGATGCCCTCAAACTTTCCATCCAATTTTGCCACCGTTCAAAATGTTGAAAAAAACGTTTATCTCGCCAGTCTGAGTCGAAATATGTTTTTTCCGAATAAGACTCCAAGTGCCAAATTATCGTGTGAAAATGATGTTTCGGAACAGATAACGGAGCAAAACAACACATTTGGATTGATTCCCTCAACTTTCCAATTTTGCCTCGTTCAAAATGTGGAAAAACGCTTATCTCGCCATTCTGAGTCGAAAAAAGTTTTTGTCCGAATAGGACTCCAAATGCCTTATATTATCGGTGAAATCGATGTTTCTGATCAGAAACTAGCAAAACAACACATTGGGTTATTGATTTCCCTCAACTTTTCAATTTTGGCAGTTTTGCCACGGTTCAAAATGTTGAAAATCGCTTTATCTCGCCATTCTGAGTCGAAAAAAGTTTTTTGCCGAATAGGACTCCAAATGCGAAAATTATCGGTGAAAATGATGTTTCTGACCATGAAACTAGCAAAAACAACACGTTGGAATGGATTACCGTATCAAATTTTCAATATTTGGCAGTTTTGCCAAGTTCAAAAATGTTGAATAACGATATCTCTCCATTATGAGTCGAAAAAAGTTTTTTTCCCGAATTAAGACATCCAAGTGCAAAATTATCGGTTTGAAAAATGATGTTTCTGACCAGGGAAACTAGGGAAAACAACACATTTGGAATGATTCCCTCAACTTTCCAATTTTGCGAATGTTCAAAATGTTGATGAACAGTTATTTCTCCATTCTGTGTCGAAAAATGTTTTTTGCCCCGGAAAGTAGACTCCTAAATGCGAAATTATGGGTGAAAATGATGTTTCTGACCAGAAACTAGCAAAACAACACATTTTGGATGATTCCCTCAACTTTTCAATTTTGGGCAGTTTTGCCATGTTCAAAATGTTGAAAAACGCTGATCTGGCCACTTTCTGAGTCGAAAAAAGTTTTTTTACGATAAAGACTCCAAGTGCCAAATTATCGGTGTGAAAATGATGGTTTTCTGGTCAGAAACTAGGAATAACAAACACATTTGGAATGATTCCCTCAACTTGTCCTAATTTTGCCACGTTCAAAATGTTGAAAAACGCTTATTTCGCCATTCTGAGTCGAAAAAAGTTTTTTTCCGAATAAGACTCCCCAAGTGCCAAATTATCGGTGAAAATGATGTGTTCGGACCAGAAACTTGCAAAACAACACATTTGGGATGATTCCCTCAAGAACACTTCAATTTGTAGCAGTTTTGCCACGTTTCAAAATGTTGAAAAACGCTTATCTCGCCAATCTGGGTCGAAAAAAGTTTTTTCCAGAATAAGACTCCTAGTGCCAAATTGTCGTGTCGAATATGATGTTTCTGACCGGAAACTAGCAAAACAACACTTTTGGAATGATTCCCTCAAACTTTCAATTTTGCCTACGTTCAAAATGTTGAAAAATCGTTTATCTCGCCAGTTCTGAGTCGAAAAAATGGTTTTTTCCCGAATAAGACTCCAAGTGCCCATATTATCGGTCGAAAAATGATGTTTTCTGACCAGAAACGAGCAAAACAACACATTTGGAATGATTCCCTCAACTTTCCAATTTTGCCACGTTCAAAATGTTGAAAAACGCTTATTTCGCCATTCTGAGTCTTAAAAAGTTTTTTTTTTTTTTTTTTTTTTGCCGCGATTAGGATACAAAATGCCAAATTCTACGGTGAAAATGATGTTTTTCTGATCAGAATACTAGCAAAACAAACACATTTGGAATGTTTCCTCCAATCTTTTCAATTTTGGCAGTTTTGCCACGTTCAAAATGTTGAAAAACGCCTTATCTCGCCATTTTGAGTCGAAAAAAGTTTTTTGCCGAATAGGACTCCAAATGCGAAATTATCGGTGAAAATGATTGTTTCTGACCAGAAAATAGCAAAACAACACATTTGGAATGATTCCCTCAACTTTTCAATTTTGGCAGTTTTGCCAAGTTCAAATTGTTGAAAAACGCTTGTATCTTCAACATTCTGAGTCGAAAAAAGTTTTTTTCCCGAATAAGACTCCAAGTTGCCAAATTATCGGTTGAAAATGATGTTTCTGACCAGGAAACTAGGAAAACCATAACACATTTGGAATGATTCCCTCAACTTGTCCAATTTTGCCATGTTCAAAATGTTGAAAAAAAGTTATTTCCGAACATTCTGAGTCGAAAAAATGTTTTTTGCCGAATAGGACTCCAAATTGCGATAATTTATGGTAGTGTAATATTGATGTTTCTGACCATGAAACTAGCCAAAAAACCACTATTTTGGACTTGATTCCTCCAACTTTTCAAATTTGGCAGTTTTGCCATGTTCAAAATGCTGAAAAACGCTTATCTCGCCATTCTGAGTCGAAAAAAGTTTGTTTTTTTTTCCCGAATAAGGACTCCAAGTGCCAAATTTTCGGTGAAAATGGTGTTTCTGACCAGAATCTAGCTAAACAACACATTTTGGAATGATTCCCTCAAGCTTTTCAATTTTGGCAGTTGTGCCACGTTCAAAATTTTGAAAAACGTTTATCTCGCCAGTCTGAGTCGAAAAAAAGTTTTTTTCCCGAATAAGACTCCAAGTGCCAAATTATCGTGTGAAAATGATGTTTCTGACCAGTCAACACAAATAAAAAAAACCCACCATTAGCAAAACAGACACATTTGGATTGATTCCATAAACTTTTCAATTTTGGCAGTTTTGCCACGTTCAAAATGTTGAAAAACGCTTATCTCGCCATTCTGAGTCGAAAAAAAGTTTTTTTGCGAATAAGGAATCCAAATGCCAAATAATCGGTGAAAAATGATGTTTCTGACAAGAAACTAGCAAAACAACAACATTTGGAATGATTCCCTCAACTTTTCATTTTTTGGGCAGTTTTGCCAAGTTCTAAATGAGATTTGAAAAAACGCTTATCTCACTTCCTGAGTCGAAAAAAGTTTTTTCCCGACATGAGACTTCAAGTCGCCAAATTAATCAGTGAAAATGATGATACAGTTGTCCTGATAGTCCCCTATTCTTGTTCGTGGGTTTCTGACCAGATACGAGGAAAAAAGGGTCACATTTGGAATGATTTCCTCAACAACACCAATTTTAGCAGTTTTGCCACGTTCAATTGTTGAAAAAACGTTTATCTCGCCAGTCTGAGTCGAAAAAAGTGTTTTTTCCCGAATAAGACTCCAAGTTGCCAAATTATCGGTGAAAATGATGTTTCTGACCAGAAACGAGCAAAACAACTCATTTGGTATGATTCCCTCAACTTTCCAATTTTGCCATCGTTCAAAATGTTGAAAAACGATTATATAGCCATTCTGAGTCGAAAAAAGTTTTTTGCCGAATAGGACTACAAATGCCAAATTATCGGTGAAAATGATGTTTCTTGATCAGAAAACTAGCAAAAACTAACACATTTGGAATGATTTCCCTCAACTTTTCAACTTTTTAGGCAGTTTTGCCTCGTTCAAATGTTGAAAAACGCTTATCTCGGCCATTCTGAGTCGAAACAAAGTTTTTTGCCGAATAGTAGACTCCAAATGCCGAAATTATCGGTGAAAATGGATGTTTCTGGACCAGAAACTTGGCATAACTATACTCATCATTTGGAATGATTCCCTCAACTTTTCAATTTTGGCTGTTTTTGCCAAGTTCAAAATGTTGAAAAACGCTTATCTTCGCCATTCTGAGTCGAAAAATGTTTTTTTCCCGAATAAGTCTCCATGTGCCAAATTATCGGTGTGAAAATGAAGTTTCTGACCTAGAAAATAGGAAAACAAACACATTTGGAATGATTTCCCTCATCTTTCCTATTTTTTGGCCCCCCTTGTCAAAATGTTGAAAAACTGTTATCTCGCCATTCTGAGTCGAAAAATGTTTTTTTGCAGTATAGGACTCCAAATGCGAAATTATGGGTTGAATATGATGTTTCCTGACCAGAAAACTAGCAAAACAACAACACATTTGGAATGGATTCCCTCAACTTTTCAATTTTGGCAGTTTTGCCATGTTCAAATGTTGAAAAACGCTTATCTCGCCATTCTGTGGTCGAAAAAAAAGTTTTTTCCCGATTAAGACTCCAAGTGCCAAAGATTATTCGGTGAAATTGGTGTTTCTGACCAGAAACTCAGCTAATAACAACACATTTGGGAATGATTCCCTCAACTTTTCATTTTTGGCAGTTTTGCCACGTTTCAAAATGTTGAAAAACGTTTATCTCGCCAGTCTGAGTCGAAAAAAGTTTTTTTCCGATTAAGACTCAAGGTTCCAAATTATCGGTGAACATGATGTTTCTGAACAATGAAACTTGCAAAAACAACACATTTGGAGAAGATGCCCTCAAATTTTCAATTTTGGCAGTTTTGCCACGTTCAAATTGTTTGAAAAACGCTTATCTCGCCATTCTGAGTCGAAAAAAGTTTTTTGTGCCGAATAGGAATCCAAATGCCCTAAAACTATCGGTGAAAATGAGGTTTCTGACCAGGAAACTAGCAAAACAACACATTTGGAAATGATTCCCTCAACTTTTCAATTTTGCGCAGTTTTGCAAAGTTCAAAATGTTGAAAAAACGCCTTAATCTCTCCATTCTGAGTCGAAAAAAGTTTTTTACCGAATAAGATTCCCAAGTGCCAAATTAAATTCGGGTGAAAATGATGTTTCTGACCAGAAAACGAGGAAATCGACACATTTGGAAATGATTTCCTCATCAACACCATTTTTAGCAGTTTTGCCCACGTTCAAAATGTTGAAAAACGTTTATCTCGCCAGTCTGAGTCGAAAAAAGTTTTTTTCCGAATTAAAGACTCCAAGTGGCCAAATTATCGGTGAAAATGATGTTTCTGACCAGAAACTAGCAAACAATACAAACACATTTGGAATGATTTCCCTCAACTTTTCCAATTTTGCCACCGTTCAAAATGTTGAAAAAATATTATTCGTAGCCATTTCTGAGTCGAAAATTTTTTTTTTGCCGAATTGGACTCCAAATGCAAAATTATCGGTTGAAAGGATGTTTCTGACCAGAAACTAGCCAAAACAACACATTTGGAATGATTCCCTCAACTTTTCAATTTTGGCAGTTTTGCCACGTTCAAATGTTGAAAAACGCTCTATCTCGCCATGCGGAGTCGAAAAAAGTTTTTTCCGAATTTGACTCCAAAATTATCGGTTGAAAATGATGTTTTCCCGACCAGAAACTAGCAAAACAACACATTCGGAAATGTTTCCCTCAACTTTTCAAGTTTGGCAGTTTTGCCTTGTTCAAAATGTTGAAAAACGCTGATCTGGCCCATTCTGAGTCGAAAAAAGTTTTTTACCGAATAAGACTCACAAGTGCCAAATTATCGGTGAAAATGATGTTTCAGGTCTGAAACTAGGAAAACAACACATTTGGGAATGATTCCCTCATCTTTCAATTTGGCCACGTTCAAAATGTTGAAAAAACGCTTATTTCGCCATTCTGAGTCGAAAAAGTTTTTTTTCCGTTTAAGACTCCAAGTTGCCAAATTATCGGTGAAAATGATGTTTCTGACCAGAAACATAGCAAAAACAAACACCATTTGGGATGATTCCCTCTAAAAACACTAATTTTTAGCAGTTTTGCCACTGTTCCAAAATGTTGAAAAAACGCTTATCTCGCCAATCTGGGTCGAAAAAAAGTTTTTCAAGAATAAGACTCCAAGTGCCAAACTGTCGGTGAAAATGATGTTTCTGACCAGAAACTCGCAAAAACAACACATTTGGAATGATTCCCTCATACTTTTCAATTTTGGCAGTTTTGGGCACGTTCAAAATGTTGAAAAAACGCGTATATCGCCATTCTGAGTCGAAAAAAGTTTTTTGCCGATTTGGACTCCAAATGCGAAATTATCGGTGAAACATGATGTTTCTGACCAAGTACTAGCCAAAACAACACATTTGGAATGTTTCCCTCAACTTTTCAATTTTGGCAGTTTTGCCAAGTTCAAAATGTTGAAAAAACGTCTTATCCTCACCATTCTGAGTCGATAAAAATGTTTTTTCCCGAATAAGACTCCAAGTCGCCATATTATCGGTGAATAATGTATGTTTCTTTATGACCAGAAAACTAGGGAAAATAAACACCATTTGGAATGATTCCCTCAACTTTCCAATTTTGCCATGTTCAAAATGTTGAAAAACAGTTATCTCGCCATTCTGAGTCGAAAAATGTTTTTTGCCGAATAGGACTCCAAATGCGAAATTATGGGTGAAAATGATGTTTCTGACCAGAAACTAGCAAAACAACACATTTGGAATGATTCCCTCAACTTTTCAATTTTGGCAGTTTTGCCATGTTCAAAATGTTGAAAAACGCTTATCTCGCCATTCTGAGTCGAAAAAAGTTTTTTCCCGAATAAGACTCCAAGTGAACCAAATTATCGGTGAAAAATGGGTGTTTCTGACCAAGAAACTACCAAAACAACACATTCGGATTGATTCCGCTCAACTTTTCATTTTTGGCAGGTTTTGACTCGTTTCAAAATGTTGAAAAACGCTTATCTCACCATTCTGCGTCGAAAAAAGTTTTTTGCCGAATAGGAATCCAAATGCCAAATTATCGTGATGAAAATGATGTTTCTGTACCAGAAACTTGCAAAACAACCACATTTGGAATGATTCCCTCAACTTTTCAATTTTGGCAGTTTTGCCACGTTCAAATGTTGAAAAACGTGTAATCTCGCCAGTTCTGCAGTCGAAAAAAAAGTTTTTTTTTTCCGAATTAAGACTCCAAGTGCCAAATTATCGGTGAAAAATGATGTTTCTGACCAGAAACCTAGCAAAACAAACAACATTTGGAATGATCTCCTCAACCTTTCAATTTTGGCAGTTTTGCCACGTTCAAAATGTTAGAAAACGCTTATCTCGCCATTTCTGGAGTCGAAAAAAGTTTTTTGCCGAATAGGAATCCAAATGCCAAATTATCGGTGAAATATGATGTTTTCTGACCAGAAACTAGCAAAAACAACACATTTGGAATGATTCCCTCATCTTTTCAATTTTGGCAGTTTTGCCAAGTTCAAAATGTTGAAAAACGATTTATCTCACCATTCTGATTCGAAAAAAGTTTTTTCCCGAATAAGATTCCAAGTGCCAAATTATCGGTGAAAATGAATGTTTATGACCAGAAACGAGCAAAACATAAACATTTGAAATGATTCCCTCAACAACACCAATTTTAGCAGTTTTGCCACGTTCAAAATGTTGAAAAACAGTTTATCTCGCCAGTACTGAGTCGAAAATTAGTTTTTTTCCGAATCGAAGACTCCAAGTGCCAAAATTATCGGTTGAAAATGATGTTTTTGACCAGAAAACTAGCAAAATCAACTCATTTGGAATGATTCCCTCAACTTTTCAATTTTTGGCAGTTTTGCCACGTTCAAAATGTTGAAAAAACGCTTATCTCGCCATTCTGAGTCGAAAAAAGTTTTTTGCCGAATAGGAGTCCAAAATGCCAAATTATCGGTGAAAATGATGTTTCTGACCAGAAACCTAGCAAAACAACACATTTGCGATATGATTCCCCTCAACTTTTTCAATTTTGGCAGTTTTGCCACGTTCAAAATGTTGAAAAAAGCTTATCTCGCCATTCTGAGTCGAAAAAAGTTTTTTCTCCGAATATGACTCCCAAATTATCGGTTAGAAATGAATGTTTTCTGACCAGAAACTAGCAATACAACACATTCGGAATGATTCCCTCAACTTTTCAATTTTGGCAGTTTTGCCACGTTCAAAATGTTGAAAAAACGCTTATCTCACCATTCTGAGTTCGAAAAAAGTTTTTTCCCGAATAAGATTCCAAGTGCCAAATTATCGTGTGAAAATGATGTTTCTGACCAGAAACGAGCAAAACAACACATTTGGAAATGATTCCCTCATCTACAACCAATTTTAGCAGGTTTTGCCTGTTCAAAATGTTGAAAAAAGTTTATCTCGGCCAGTCTGAGTTCGAAAAAAGTTTTTTTCCGAATAAAACTCCATGTGCCAATTTATCGGTTGATAATGATGTTTTTGACCAGAAACTTAGCCATAACAAAACACTTTTTGGAATGATTCCCTCAACTTTTTTTCAATTTTGGCAAGTTTTGCCACGTTCAAAATGTTGAAAAACGCTCTATCTCGCCATTCTGCTGTCGAAAATAGTTTTTTGGCCGTAATAGGGACTCCAAATGCCAAATTATCGGTGAAAAATGATGTTTCAGTCCAGAAACTACCAAAACTAACACATTGGGAATGATTTCCTCAACTTTTCAATTTTGGCAGTTTTTGCTCACGTTCAAATAGTTGAAAAACGCTTATCTCGCCATTCTGAGTCGAAAATAGTTTTTTTCCGAATATGACTCCAAAATTTATCGGTTGTGAAAATGATGTTTCTGACCAGAAACTAGCAAAACAACACATTCGGACAATGATTCCCTCAACTTTTCAATTTTGGCAAGTTTTGCCATGTTCAAAATGTGAAAAAACGCTGATATGGCCATTCTGAGTCGAAATAAGTTTTTTACCGATATAAGACTCCTAGTGCCAAATTTTCGGCGAAAAATGATGTTTTCTGGTCAGAAATACTAGGAAAACCAACACATTTCTGGAATGATTCCCTCAACATGTCAATTTTTGCCACGTTTCAAATGTTGAAAAAACACTAATTTCGCCATTCTGAGTCGAAAAAAGTTTTTTTCCGAATAAGACTCCAAGTGCCAAATTATCGGTGAACATGATGTTTCTGACCAGAAACTAGCAAAACAACACATTTGGGTGATTCCCTCAAAAACATTTCAATGTTGCCAGTTTTTGACACGTTAAAAATGTTGAAAAACGGTATCTCGCCTAATCTGAGTCGAAAAAAGTTTTTTCCCAGAATAAGAATCCAAGTGGCAAATTGTCGGTGAAAATGATGTTTCTGACCAGAAACTAGAAAAACAACACATTTGGAATTGTTTCCCTCAACTTTTCAATATTTGCAGTTTTGCCAAGGTCAGGTTGTTGAAAAACGCTTTATCTAACCATTCTGAGTCGAAAAAAAGTTTTTTCCGCACTAAGATTCCATGTGCCAAATTATCGGTGAAAATGATGTTTCTGACCAGAAACGAGCTAAACAACAACTATCTTGAAATGATTCCCTCAACAACAAATGTTTAGCATGTTTTGCCACGTTTCATATGTTTGGAAAAACGTTTTATCTCGCCTAGTCTGAGTCGAAAAAAGTTTTTGTCCGAATAAAGACTCCAAGTGCCAAATTATCGGTGATAATGATGTTTTTGACACAGAAACTAGCAATACAACACATTTGGAATGATTCCCTCAACTTTTCAATTTTGGCAGTTTTGCCACGTTTCAAATGTTGAAAAAACGCTTATCTCGCCATTCTGAGTCGAAAAAAGTTTTTTGCCGAATAGGAGTCCAAATGCCAAATTTTCGGTGAAAATGATTTTTTTGTTTTCTGACCAGAAACTAGCAAAACAACACATTTGGAGATGATTCCCTCAAACTTTTCCACTTTTGGCAGTTTTGCCACGTTCAAAATGTTGAAAAACGCTTATCTCGCCATTCTGAG